>NJEV01000953.1:0-10512 GCA_002591385.1 Cordyceps sp. RAO-2017 | reverse complement strand
TGGCGGACGACGCGCGGTTGGCGCCCAGCGACTGCGAGCGGTCGGCGGGCCGGACCGCCAGTGCTTTGACCGGGCGGGTGTCCTGCTCGAATGGATCGGACTCGTCGTCCGCTGCCTCGGCCGAGTCGTCCCACGGCCTCTTCCTGCCTTGGCGGGGGGTGGGCGCGACGGGCGGAGGCGGTGGCATCCGAAGTGAGTCCCTGTGCGGAACCCGCTCGTGATCCTGGGGCGCCGTCGTTCGCGGCCCGGGCTCCTGCCGCTCCTGCCGGCGCTGCCCTGCGTTTCGCCGGCGCCCGGTGGCCTCGAGTTGCAGGACAGATGCTCTGCCGTCGAAGAGGGATGTGCTGCGACATGTCAGCTCGAGCCATGACTTTTGGATGGTGAAAGAGATGACTGGGACTGTTGCACTCACTTGTTCTCCAGTGAAGAGTGGCGAACGATCGGCGGCGACTCGCCGCTGAACCCGTCGTCGTGGTCATTTGAGGCCTCCCCCTGCGAGGCTTCCCGCCCAGTCTTGTCAATCTCGACAAATTCGCTCGTCATCCACTGCTTGAGCGACTTCAGCAGCTCTTCGAGCGGGAACGTTTCTCGAAGCCGAGTCACGTCCAGGCTTCGCCGATCCTCGGTCACATGACCCAGGATTGTGGCGATGCGCTGTTCGCAAGGCGGGCCAGACTCGCCGTCGGCCTGGCAGTTCAGACTTCGGAAAGGCCCGTACCGGCAAAGCCTCTCGGAATTGGTCCTGCCATTGGGCTCGCAGAAGACTCGCGCAACGGTGTTGTGAGGAACACTCGCTCTGTCTTCGTGGCTGGCCAGAAGCTCGATCAGGTAGCACGTGCGGATTCCCAACACCATGTCGGGAAAGGACCGGACGTGGCCGCGCGGAGTGAAGAGGCTCGGGAAGGCCGTGTCCAGAGCCTCGAGGAGGGCGAGTTTTCCGGAGGGGAGACCGGCCAGGATGCGCTGCATCTCGTTCAGCGCCGTGAGCGAGTTTGCCTGCGCAAGCACCCTGGTGACGGAGGCGCCAGTCTCCGCGGCGGCGTCCCGCGCCTGCAGAGGGAGCCAGTCGATGAAGAGCGAGTCGGTGCCTGGCGGCTGGTAATGCTCCCGTATAGAAGTAAAGGAGGCCCATTTGGCCTTGAGGACGGTGCGGAAGAGCTTGTTCCCGTAGTCCGCGTCCGTGAGCAGCGTCATCAGGCCCCCCGCCGCGCCGGAAAGGTCTGGCAGCAGCTGCTGCATGACTTGCCATCTTTCCTCATTGTCCATCTCTTCAGAGCCGGCCTCGTCTCCATCTTCGCCACCCTGGACCGAGTCGCCCTCGTCCTCTTGATTGTTTTCTTCCGAGTCGCTCGCGTTGTCCTGCCTCGTGCCTATGCTTGCGAGGCTCGCGGGGGGTTTGGTAAACGTCGCGCCACGACGCGCAATGGGATCACGAGCGAGCTTGAACTTGGACCCACCTTGTGCAGCTCTGACGAGACTGACGCTGCGCAGGGTGCGATCCTCGGGCACAGGCTCGGCTGGCGACGAGTCGCGCCGAGGCCCGTGTCGTGTCCGGGGCGCCATGGCGTGCGTGGTGGAACGCAGGCGCCGCGGCGGCTCGAAGCGACGCGCAAGTCACCGAATCAAGGCCAGAGACGAGCAGGTGGTTCATCACGTTGAATGGGAGGCCATTCGTCTGCGGCCGCGGCCGTGCCGGTTCATGTGTGCCGGGGTTGAATGATGGGATGAAGTTGGCGTCTACCCTAACCCTAACTAGCCGCCGCGTTTCCTGCATGGGCCGCGCCACCTAAGCCTACCCGGGCAAATGCGGCGCCGGGGCTCTGCAGACCATGCAGCAAAGCGGGCATTGCGTTGGGCGGGGCGGCAGGTACCGAGGCACGCTCGTGCGAACAGGCCCTCGGTAAGGCAGAGTTGGTAGGTAGGTCGAGACCCTGTCGCCTGTCGGCCTCATCGCGCAGCATCGGCCACGCCTCCAGACGCCCGACACCCGCCCGCAATGCTACGTGAAGACAAGCCACGGACGAACGTCGACAGCTCCCAGAACATGTGACGACGGCGGGGGCGGGCGATGAGGGGCAATGCTTCGCTTCCCCGAGTGGGGATGTGGAGGCTGCTGGACGGCGGGCTCATGCAGACTTGTGCCTGGTGGGCGGCTTATCGGGGCCGAAGACACCGAGGAAGTAGGCGGAGCGCATGGAGAAGAGCCAGACCTGTGCCGAGGGCATCGTCAGTGGCATCGTCCGGGGGGTCGGGGGGTTGTCGAGGGACATGGCCAAGAACATGGCCGGGGCATCGTCCGATTTGGAGGGGCGGCTCGGCTCACCGTCATGACAATGTTGCCCCAGGCCATGGCATTCCACTCGGCCGGCCTCATCAGGCGGTCCATGCCCAAGCCGCGGCAGCTGAAGAGGACATGGCCAATGTCGCCGAGCCACAGGGCGAACAGGTAGCGGCGCACGACCTTGACCTCGGACGTGGTGAGGAGGACTGCGAGGCCGACGAGGGCCATGAGCAGATACAGATTGCCCAGCTGCAGGGCCAGGACGATGCCGTTGGGCGTGACGGCTGGCGGGACCTTTTGAGGAACTTGCTCCGCGGCGAACCAGGCAGGGTCACCGACGGCGCCGAGAAAGCCCGCGACGCTGTTCCGTCGAATTAGCTATCACACGGGCCGGCACGTCGTGCGGGAGGGGGTGCAGGAGCGCTCGCTCACAGCGATAGGGGCTCGACGATGGTGAAGACCAGGCGCGGCACGGTCGGAAGCGAGGAGGCCATGGTGACGCGGGAAATTGCCAACTGGCCAAGGCTGCCCAAAGTGGCACGATCGCTTTCGAAGGATCCGGATTGCTGGCCTTGCCTAGGCTCGGCGCGCGAGGCTCGAATGTACCGGCAGCGCGGGGGGGGGCTTCTCCGTCTCTTTCTCTTCTGGCGTAGCATGTGCCTGGCGGCCAGGTGAGGTGTCACTTGGAGATGCGCCCACCTACCTAGGCACTGTACTGTATGTACGTGTATGTACAGTATGTAGGTATGGACGTATGGACGTATGGACGTATGGAGAGCCGGGCGAGAGAGGCTTCAATGGTGGGCGCAATCGACTGCAGTAGGTTCGCAACGGCAGCCGATGGGCGAGGACGAGGAGAAAAGAACCGGGCTGAGCCGGCCGGATGCATGGCCGCCCTGTCATTAGCCGTCACTCCCGCTCTGCTGGCTCTGTCTGCAGACTGCTGGCCCTGCTGGCGGCCGCCCCACCAGCCTCTACCCAGGGGCCCAGGCCCAGCCCGGCGCAGACGCACGTGAATTTGTCGCTGCCAAGGTCGACGGCTGCTGAGGCTTAACCGCTGAGCGCCCCTTCATCTCACCAGCCAGCGTCCGCCGACAACTCCAGAGTACAAGTATCGAGACTGAAAACCCGAGGACATGTCGAGCCATAGCTTCCGTCCTTCGGTCCTCCCCCCTTCTTCTCCTTCTTCCCCTTCTTCCCCTTCTTCTCCTCGCCCCTCCCCCCCTGTCGCCCATCCGTCGGCCCTCTAGCCAAGGACCCCGATGCACCAGCCCGAGCGCGTCGCGCAAGATGGCCACCATCGAGCCACGCCTCATCCATCTGCTGAATGAGTCGACGACGCCCCAGATCCAGCACGCCGACCTCCCGCCACTCTACGCCCTGCCGCTGCCGACGCCCTCGGAGCGCGCCCTCCCGCCGCTCGAGCCCGACGCGAGCCACCGCCCTGACCGGTATGCCGTCGACGCGGCCGCCTTCTCGCTCTCGCTGCCCGCCGACGATGCCGCCGCCATCCACCGCAAGGACGACGGCCGGTGGGAGGGCCGGTACGCGGCCGCCTCGTCCGCCTACCCCCTGCGGCTGCTGTTGGGCGAATCCGACCTGGCCGAGCCGTCCTCCCACACGCACGCCAAGATCCTCAACGAGCCGATGGATGCGCCCGACGAAGCCTACAACAAGAAGCGAGCGCGAAACCTCAACGTCAAGGACGACTTCGTCCAGCTGCCTCAGCCGATGAAGAAGCAAAAGGCCGCCAAGCAGGCGCTGGCCATGCCCCCCATCATCAACGGCCTGCACGAGCCTCCTCCGCACGCCGCCCTCTTCCCGCCCATCGCCTCCAACTCCTTTAGCCAGGCCGAGGGCTCCCAGATGACGCTTCTGCGCGACATGGGCCGCGGCGCCGAAGACAAGAGCATCACGCCCGCGTCGTCAGACGCCGACAGGAATGCGAACAGGGCCAGGAAGCGCGCGACGAAGCCCCGGAGGAAGTGGTCCGAGGAGGAGACCAAGCATCTGCTCCTTGGTGTCAACCGCCATGGCGTCGGGAAGTGGACCACCATCCTCGAGGACCCCGACTTCACCTTCAACGACCGCACCGCCGGCGACCTCAAGGATCGGTTCAGGACCTGCTGCCCTGTCGAGCTTCGCGGCGCGGGCAAGAACTCGCTGCCCGACTCGCCGCCGCCGCCGCCGCCGCGCGAGCCCAACGTCAAAGCAAAAAAGGGGATCCACTCTGAGAACATACTCATCGAGGCGGACAATCCGCCGCCCGAGGACGACAACGGAACTCAACCGGCTGTTCCTCCTCCCGCTCCCCCCCCCCCTCCCCCGCTTCCCCCGCAGCAAGGTTCCGAGACGGCGCCCAAGCAGAAAAAGAGCCGGGCACACCGCAAAAAGATGGAGGACCTGGCCGAGTTGGGTATCCACGGGCCCTTCAAGAAGTCTCTCCGGCGCGAGCGGCGCCCCTTCACCGACCAGGACGATCGCGAAATCTTGGACGGCCTCGACATCTACGGCCCCGCCTGGACCAAGATCCAGCGCGACCCCCGCTTCCACCTCTCGAGCAGGCAGCCCACCGACCTGCGAGATCGGGTGCGGAACAAATATCCCGGCGTATACCAGCGCATCGAGAAGGGCACCTTCCAGACCAAAGACGAGAGCCGAGGCAACGACATCCTCGAGCCTTCGATCAAGATATCGATCAACGACTCGCTCAAGAGGCCCAAGGCGACGACGGGCCACAAGAGCTCCAAGGACGAGGCGCATACCTGGCCTCTGCAGATGATAGAGTCCTCGGGCTACATGCAGCCTCCGCCGAGCTTCGAGTTCGGCGAGGTGAGCGCGCCCCAGTTTATGGGCGGCGAGATGGACATTTCTAGACTTCTTCTAGACGATTCGAGGTTGGGCCAGATGCCTGCGCGACACGGCATCGACGGCGTCTCCGGTCCGCCGTCGCCCTTCGCCTCGGAGCATCGGCGAGAACGCCCGGGGGCCCACACGGTCAAGTGCTGAGGGGGGAAAGATGGGATGGAGACACGGCAGGCTCGTTGCGTTGCGTCCTCGATACCACCGATGCATCCTGGGGCACGCGGTCTGCCGTTACCTCGCTCCACCCCGAACCGCTTTTCTTTTCCCTTGTCGGTCTACTTGGCATCTTCCTCGGTGCGTCGCTTGGCGATTGGAGTTGGTCGGCTGGTTTGTGGGAATGCTCGGCGTCGGAGAGGGTCTGGCCATGCGGGCGCGAGACGCCACTCGCCAGCAGCAGCAGCAGGCTTCGTAAGAGGTCAATTGTCCAAGCGGTTTCGCTTTCTTCATCCCCTTCTCCTTTTAAAACCTCATCTACCCTTTCTTCTTCTTTTCCTCTTCCTGCGTATCCTTCCGCTTGCCCGGCCCAAGGCCGGGACTTTGTGTTAATGGGATGGAAAGAGTCGCATCTAGCGAGAACTTGACTAGCGGGCGTTGCTCAGATACCACTTAATGAACTGCCCACATCTACGGCTGCAGGCAATTTGCGATGTTCGTATTCTCCTCGGCTGCTGCAATGGCGCACGTGCTCATCCAGTTTGCATGCTTGCGCCCACCCGGGGCTCTTGTTGTGAAGGGATCAGATGAAAGCCGAACTGCTGCGTTTCACATGCCTTCGGCAGCTCGTCGACATCAGATATCCATCGACCCAAACGGCGGGTGGCTTGCACGTGAAGGCGGGAGGTGGTCTTGGCAGGGGCCGCAGACAGTCACGTGCCAGGTCAGCTGATGCACCCGCCGTCAGCGCCCCACCGGGCGTAGGGCACCAAGGCCCTGTGCCGTTTCTGCTGGCTTTGGGGGAAAAAAAAATTGTGGCCCGCCATTTTGTGACTTTCGGCAAGCGTCTCAAAGGCAAGATTCCGACTTTTCCTCACCACCGCCAGCACAACAGCCAGTCGTCACCATGGCCCGAGGAATGTGAGTAATGGCTCCATAGTCGGTCTCGGGGGAGAGGCCATCATCCTTTTCCCATCGATTGCTGCCTCGTCTCCTGCGGAAAAAAAAAAGAGTCGAGAGACGGTGGCTGACACTCGATCGCAGCAAGAAGCACCAGAAGCGCCTCAGCGCGCCCTCGCACTGGCTGCTCGACAAGCTGTCCGGCGTCTACGCCCCGAAGCCGTCGGCCGGTCCCCACAAGCTGCGCGACTGCATGCCCTTGATCGTCTTCATCCGAAACCGCCTCAAGTATGCGCTCAACTACCGCGAGACCAAGGCGATCCTGATGCAGCGCCTGGTCAAGGTGGACGGCAAGGTGCGCACCGACATGACGTACCCGTCGGGCTTCATGGACGTCATCACCATCGACAAGACGGGCGAGAACTTCCGCCTCATCTACGACACGAAGGGCCGCTTCACCGTGCACCGGATCCAGGCCGAGGAGGCCGAGTACAAGCTGGGCAAGGTCAAGCGCGTCCAGCTGGGCCGCGGCGGAATCCCATTCTTGGTCACGCACGATGCGAGGACGTGAGTTCTGTCAGACATCATTCAGCCGTTGGATCAAGCTTTGGTGGATTCGCGACGCGTTCGACGAAGCCCTTGTCTTGGACGGCTGTATGCCCCTTGCCCCCCGCTCGGCCGCTTTGCTGACTCTGTCCGGGGGGGGTTTGAATAACAGCATCCGCTACCCTGACCCGATGATCAAGGTCAACGACACGGTGAAGATCGACCTCAACACGGGCAAGATCACCGACTTCATCAAGTTCGACACGGGCGCCATCGCCATGGTGACGGGCGGCCGCAACATGGGCCGCGTGGGCGTCATCACCCACCGCGAGCGCCACGACGGCGGCTTCAACATCGTCCACATCAAGGACGCCATCGACAACAGCTTCGCCACGCGCGAGAGCAACGTCTTCGTCATCGGCCAGGACAAGCCGTGGATCTCGCTGCCCAAGGGCAAGGGCGTCAAGCTGACGATTGCCGAGGAGCGCGACCGCCGCCGCGCCTTCGCCCAGTCCCACTAAGGGGGGAGGGGTTGTGCGCGGGAGGGGGGAAGCGCAGGAGGGCAAAAAGAACGGGCATGCGGACTCGGAGTCTAGGATCTGACTTGTTTTTTCCGGCCTTGTTTTGTATGGCGGGTGCTGCGGCACCACGCCGGACGTAGCCAGCCGCTGAGGCTAATGAGAAAAGAGGACAATTTAAGCCAAGGCGAGAGCCGCGATGCCTGCAGTGTCTGTTTGTCGCGACACGGCCAGTGTAGGACTCTGTCGGGCGACGGAGACAATTCGAGAGTCGTGATACCAGCAGTGTCTGTCACGACAGAGCTGGTGGTAGGATTCTGTCAGGAGGGCAAAGATGACTCGAGAGCTATGATTCCTGCAGTACACCTTCATCGTGATAGTCAACTCGAGTGTCGTGATGCCGGAGTGTCCATCTATCGCGGCACAGCAGTGTGGTAGGGCTCCGTTCGGAGGGCAACTGAGATGACTCGAGGGCTATAATTCCTGCAGTACACGTTCATCGCGACAGCCAGTAGCAGGACTCCATCAAGGGGGGCAATTAGGCCAACCCGAGAGTCGATGCCTGCAGTGTCTGTCTGTCGCGATACAGCAGACGGCAACCAAAACGCTCGAGAGCCGTGATTCCTGGATCTGTTTGTCGCGGCGGGACTGTTCCAAGGGGGGGCAACCAGGCTCACTCGAGAGGCGTCATGTCTACTGTAGCCAGTGAGGGCCGGGACCCAGCCACGAGGCGATGCCGAGCGCCCAAGACGTCTACGTCCGGCAGCTGCGCGTAAGCGTGCCGGTCCGCCTCCACGACGGTTGGGCGGAGGCGCGGGCGCTGTTCAGCGAAACGGGCCCGTGCTACGTGTTGACAAGAGGGCAGTGATCGCGACACAGCCCCGTGCCACGACGTGTGGACAACAGGGTCATGAGAGACGCCTCGATGCCGTGCGCCGCCCTGCCCCGAGGACGAGACGTCGACGCCGAGAAGGGCCGCGACCGGGCGGGTGACGAGCCGCGGCACCGGGCCAGGCTCGGGCCGGGGCCGGCGGGCAAGGGAAGGCGACGTGCGCCGTGGCCGTGCCGGGTCGCCTCCGCGGACAGACGCACCCGCGCGCGCAGCCTGTCCGGCCGACACGGTCCGGACATCGGGCCGAGGGAAGCCGCGTCTTCGCCGGACGCCGCGCCAAACGCACAAGTCGAGCTCACGTCGTCGCGCCGCCATGTGTCTTGTTGTTTTTTGTCTTTTGTATTCTGCTTCAGCGTCGCCATGCACCGTGCCGACGGCATTTCCATGTACCCCGAGATTTGCACAAGAACCGGCCGGAAAAGACAAGACAAGGAACCACGGGACTCCCACCCCCACAACCGCCCTTTTCTCTCGCGCGCGCCGCCCCCGTCGACGGCTCTTGCTCGTTCCCTCTCCGCCACGCCCGCCTAGCGGGTCCGGGCGGCGACCTTGACGGGCGCGCCCTTGGCCCCCTGCTTGCTGACGCCTCGCTGGGTCTGGCCCTTGGAGGCTATGGCGGCGTTCTTGGCCTTCTCGGCCTTCTTGGCCGCCTGGGCCGCCTGCTTCTTCTCCTTGCTCTCCTTGATGGCGGCGGCGCGGGCGGCCGACCGGGCCTCGGGCCGCATCGAGCGGCGCTCCTTGATCACATCGAGCGAGGCGCCGACGATGGCGCGCTGGGCCTTGACGGTCCGGCGCGTGCGCTTCTTGGCGACTTCCTGTTCGGCGGGGGGGGGGGGGAGAGAGACGGTTAGCCCGTCCGCTCCGGCAGCTTCGTGATATTGGGAAAGGGGGCCGGCCTCGACTCCCCTCTCCCCATGCCACATGACGTAGTCTGGCTCTCTCGTCTGCCCGTGGCCCGGGGAAAGGGGAGTACATCGTCCGCTGTTTTTTCTTCTCCTCGTCTTCTCGGGCGACGAGAAAGGGAGGGGAGGGATGACGGGGCTCGAGAACGTACCTCGGAGATGCCCTTGCGGTGCTGTCGGCGGTACAGGACGGTCCAGGCGATGCGGCGGGGGTTCTTCCGTTGCAGGAACAGCGACTCCGACTTGCCGTTCTGGAAGCGGAACACCTTGCTGTCGCCGCGGACGTAGATTTTACCCTGCACGAGAAAAAGAGATGCGCGTCAGCCATCGAGTCCCTCGTCGTGCGTCACTGTGCCACGCCTCCTGCCATCGGTCGTCGTCGGCGCCCCGGCCGCGCTCCGCAGGGGGGGGGGGGGGGTTTCGAGGGGAGGCGTACCTTTCCGGGGTAAATCCTCTGGCCCGAGAAGGTGTCGTCGTAGGTGCGCATCTTGTCGCTTCGGCTGGCTGGGTGGCGACAAGGAGTGTGGTTGTTGTCGTGGGCGTTGACGAGAAGGCTGGGGCCGCGCGCGGTTCAAATTTCGCGAATTGGTCGATGGATGTGTGGCAATGACTAAGCCGGCTAGGGCAGGCCGGGAGCTGGGTATGCGAGCGGCGCGGCCACGTGATGCGTCACATGGCCCCACGGCCGACTGTAAGTCGTCTCAGCACAGCAGTCAGTGAAGCCGACGGTCCTCGTTTGCGAAAGCTTCAAGTTCCCTCGTGTCGCCAGCGGTGATTCCCACGTGCGCAGCCGGGGCCCCTTTCTCCCGCCGTCTATATGAACCCGCCGCCGCCGCCAAAAGACGCGTCCAGATGGCATCCAGGGCGGACCGCATCGCCGACGCCGTGATAGCCCAGTTCGAGCGGCTGCCGCCGAAGCGGAAGCCGGCGGTGCGCGACAACGGCGTCGTCGAGTGGGTGCCGCTGAGCGGCATTGTCGCCGAGGAGGACGGCGCCTTCACCTGCCTGGCCCTGGCGTAAGAAAGCATCAACTCTCCCTCCCTGTTTCTCTTTTTTCTCTCTCTCTCTTGTTTGTGCCTGTCCGCCTCTTTTCCCGATTGCTGAGGGGGGAGAGGGCCGCCAACGGGGAGGGGAAACACGATCGCAGGACAGGGATGAAATGCCTGCCCGCCAGCAAGCTCCCGTCGGCGGACGGCAACGGCCTGCATGACTGGCACGCCGAGGTGCTGGCCATCCGGACCTTCAACCGCCTGCTGCTGGACGAGTGCCTGCGCGGCCCCGGCCCCGGCCACGTAGTCGAGCGCGCCGCCCCGTCGTCGGCGCGGCCGTTCCGCATCCGGGCCGGCGTCAAGCTGCACATGTACTGCTCCGACGCGCCCTGTACGTCCGCCCCCCTCCTCTTACGAGCATGTCTGGATCTAGACAGAGGATTAAGAAGGGGCAAAAAAAAAAAAA
>NJEV01000952.1:0-10512 GCA_002591385.1 Cordyceps sp. RAO-2017 | reverse complement strand
CCGCGACCGCGACCGCGACCGTCCCCCGCCCCCGCCCAGGGGCGCCGACGACGACTCGTCCCGCCCGCCGCGTCGTCGGAGCAGCACGCGCTCCAACCACCGCCACCACCGCCCGCACCCGCTGCCCGATATGCCTCCCTCGGCCGTCCCCAGCAATGGCAGCCCCTCCGTCTCTCAAGCCGCCTCCGCCCCTCACCCTCATCCCGAGCCGAGCCAGCAGCCGTCGGCCGCCTCCAAGCAGACGAGATCGCGCACCACCATTCCCACCCAGTCCGGCAAATGGATCCTGGGCAAGACCATCGGTGCCGGGAGCATGGGCAAGGTCAAGCTGGCCCGCAGGGAAGATGGCAGCGAACAGGTTGGTCCATCCGCTCCCTCACCCCCCGTTTCCCCTTCACTCCTTCACTGTCCCCCCTTCACTCTCCCCCGTCGCCGCCGCCGCCGAGGTCGCTTCTCTGACATGCTCTCCGCCTGCCTCCCCTTCTCCCCCCCCCCCGCTCTCTAGGTCGCCTGCAAGATCGTCCCTCGTGGCTCGACCGATGAAAACCACCAGAGCCGCGCCGACAAGGAGCGAGCCGACCAGTCCAAGGAGATACGAACGGCCCGCGAGGCCGCCATCGTCACCCTCCTCCACCACCCCCACATTTGCGGCATGCGCGATGTCGTGCGCACCAACTACCACTGGTACATGCTCTTCGAATACGTCAACGGCGGCCAGATGCTCGACTACATCATCTCCCACGGCAAGCTCAAGGAAAAGCAAGCCCGCAAGTTCAGCCGCCAGATCGCGAGCGCCCTCGACTACTGTCATCGCAACAGCATCGTCCATCGCGACCTGAAGATCGAAAACATCCTCATCAGCAAGACGGGCGACATTAAGATCATCGACTTCGGCCTCAGCAACCTGTTCGCGCCTCGGAGCCACCTCAAGACCTTTTGCGGCAGCCTCTACTTCGCCGCACCCGAACTTCTGCAGGCTAGAGCCTACACGGGGCCAGAGGTCGACGTCTGGAGCTTCGGCATCGTTCTGTACGTCCTTGTCTGTGGCAAAGTGCCCTTTGACGACCAGAGCATGCCCGCGCTCCACGCGAAAATCAAGAAGGGACTCGTCGACTACCCCAGCTGGCTGTCGAGCGGTATGCGCATCCCGCACCTGTCCTCCCGCCCCCTTCCTCGCCGAAATGCCGTCTGACATGCAGCTCCCAGAGTGCAAGCATCTCATGTCCAGGATGTTGGTGACGGATCCCAAGCAGCGCGCTACCATGCAGGAGGTCATGAGCCACCCTTGGATGACCAAGGGCTTCAGCGGACCCCCTGATAATTATCTTCCCGCTCGAGAACCCTTGTCGCAACCGCTAGACGCCGAGGTCATCTACGCAATGCAGGGATTCAACTTCGGCTCTCCCGAGAACATCAAGGCCCAGCTCATCAGGATCATCGAGTCTGAGGAGTACCAGCAGGCTGTGAAGACGTATCAGAGGGAGAGGGAGATCCCGCAGCCGAGCCGGGAGGCGGAGAAGCGGCGAGGCTTTGGCTTCGACTTCTACAAGCGGAGGAGCTCCGGCAACAGTCGCGACACATTGACAGGGCCGAGCTCCGAGGCCCTACAGCTCGGCACAGACCCGCTCTATGCCTTCAGTCCCCTCTTGTCCATCTATTATCTAGTCAAGGAGAAGCAGGAGCGCGAAGAGGGCGACTCGCAGGCGCAGCCCGCGTCGCGCGAAAAGGAGAAGGAGAGAGAGCGCGAACACCGGGACAAGAGCGCCGCCGAGCCGACGACGCCGGGAATCGCGCCTCCACAGGCAGCCCACACCAACTCGGCCGCATACGAGATGCCGGGCGAGAAGCCGACGGGCGGCCGGACGAGGCCGCGGGCCCGCACGCATGGCGAGGACGACGCCCCTGACGCCGTCAAGCATCCCCAGCAACATCCACACCCCCAACACCAACCGCCTCAAATCCCATCCCAGCCGCCGCCGCCGCCGCCGCCAGAGACCAAGGCGGGCCAGTTCCAGAAGAAGGAGGGCACCGCCGCGGGCCTGCTCCGCCGGTTCAGCACCCGCAAGCGCCGAGACCCGGAGCGTCCCGACAAGGAACATCGATCCCATCCGCCGGTGGTGCACGTTCACTCGCCCGCCGAAGCCCAGCCACCCATCACGCCGAAGAAGAGCTTCAGCATCCGCCGCGGTCGACAGAGCAGGGACGACTACCCGCCGCACCCGTCGCCAGGGCTCCGGTCTGGGGGGAGCCAGCCGCAACACAGCGAGCTCCTCAGCCCGCCCTTGTCCGCAAGCGGCACCAGGGACACCGGAAGGTCGTCGGGGCTCGGCCGGTCTACCAGCGTCAACTCGGCCGACATCCGGCGGCCGCGAGGCTCCGAAAGTGCCATCAAAGACCCGCCAGTGACGAGCGGCTCGGACCAGTCGGTCGCTGCGAACGAGAACCAGGGACATGCGCAGCCGAGGAGCCACGGGCACTCCAAGTCGGTCAGCATGAGGGCCAAATCGCTGGGCCACGCGCGTCGAGAGAGCATCCAGCGCCGCCGGCTCAGACGAGAAGGGGCTCAGGAGGCCGACGTCCCCGAAGAGACGGATCTGGAGCAGGAGCAGAGCGGAGTCTCGACTGAGCGGCTCGACAGCTCCGACCTGGCTAAGCCCGTGTTCCTCAAGGGCCTGTTCAGCGTGTCGACGACCTCCGGCAAGTCGGTGCCCGCGATCCGGGCCGACATCAGACGGGTGCTTCGGCAGCTGAACGTCGACTTTGTCGAGATCAAGGGGGGGTTCAGCTGCAGACACTCGCCCAGCATCGACCTCAACCGCGTGCAGGACCTCCCGAGCAGCCCGGCGCAGACGCCCGGGCACCGACGTCGATTCAGCCTCGGCGGCCTCATGCGCGGGGACGACCGGGACCGGGACGAGATACGCGACCTGGATCGGGAGCGTCAGCCCGTGACGCCTCGCACGCCCGGCCGATCGGAGCGAGACCGAAGCTACTCCAACTCGGAGACGTCGGTGGACAGTATCCCGAGACGGAACGGAGCGCCACGGCGCGCGCCCGGCGAGACGAGCACGCAGGTGCAGAGCGACTTGGGAGGCAGCATGGTGATGGAGTTTGAGATCTTCATCGTCAAGGTGCCGCTCCTCTCCCTCCACGGCATCCAGTTCAAGCGCATGACGGGCAACACTTGGCAATACAAGAACATGGCGGACCAGATCCTCCGCGAGCTCAGGTTATAGGCACTGGACGCGGCCTGGCCTTGGGACGACGAGGAAAGCAAGGGACGAGCTGCGCCACTCGCACCCGCATCGATATACTCGGTTCGACGGACGATTTGAGAATGCACTGCAGCAAGCCCTGTCCCGCATCAACCCCCCCTTCCTACCTTTCTTCTTCCCTCTCGCGGTTCGGTCTCAGTTGAGCCCGGTTCGCACACCCCTCAAATCCCTATTTGATCGTCTTCTTTTCTTCACTTGCACTCGGCGTGGATTTCAGCAAAATGGGCGCTGGACGTGGGCGGGATGGCCATCAGTTTGTTACTGTCGGCAGGCGAGAGCATGGAAGCCATGGAGGAAAGCAGGCGCCGTGATTTGTATAGGCCGGTGGGAGAGCTGGTCTGCTTGTTATTGTCTATGCTTGGAGGGAGACCAGAGCAGGGGAACTCGATATACTGCGGCAGTAATGAGAATGAAAGAAGGAGCGTGAGGCGCATGATGACGACAACCTTTTTTGACTTGGCGCCCCATGGTAGCCGAGGACTGGTATTTGGGTCCCCGCCCCAGCTTATGCAGTACAAGGTGGTGTTGGCGGCCCCTGATGAGTGGGTGCTGAGCTGAAGGATGGACCTCCTTTGCCCGGCGGCCCCTTTCTTGCACTGGCTATTGGTCCGTAGCACGAATTCTTTGATACATGCTGACGATGAGTCAGTCGTGTGAAAGTGGAACAAAGGAACTGCCGCGCGCCGTCGCCCGCCACCGATCCGTAGTAGCCCGCTGCTGCGTGCGCTACCTAGGTATGCACATCTGTCGTGGGCAGAGCGGCATCGGCGGCCAAAGGCCGAGGCCGAGGCGATGGGTGAAGCAAAATGGTCGGGCATCGGCTTGGGTCTTGCTTGTCGCAGCTCCAGAGCTCGCCGGCGGCGCCTCAGCCGTTTGGGTAAGCAGAGGTGCCCGAGGTACAGCGGGCTGCCCGACCAGATGGTGAGATGCCGAGTGTTACCTGGAGAAGGTACCTACACCCACTGTATGCTAGTATGTACGTGCAGGCACCAGACTCCAAATGCCTCTTTGAAGACGAGGCTGGCAGTGGTACTGGAGTACCTTGCTTCGGCGGGGGCGAGGCGTGGTGAGCGAGGTAGAAAGTACCGGCGCACCGGGCGTGCCGGCGAAGTGACTTCCGCGCCCCTCACTGACTCTGGGCGTCTGGCCCGTGCTCTGCCGCCACGGCTAGCGCTGCGGCTCGCTGGCGGTGGACCGCATCAACGTCTTGTCCACACACACAAACTGCACAGGCGGGCAAGAAGAAGCTCGTTGTCGACGATCCGAGACCTCCTCCCTTGGACCGCGCCTCGCCCTTGTCGCCGTCTTCGCCCGCCGCGCCCTTCTCTTTCGTCTCCTTCTGCCGCCGCCCGTCTCGCTGGCCTCGTCCTCGCTCTGCCATCTTCTCCGGCGGCTCCTGCCTCGTCCAGCTTCTCGCGGTCGCACCGCTCTCCTCGGCCTTCTCTCTCTCTCTCTCTCTCTCTCTGTCTCTCTCTCTCTCTATCTATCCCCTTCTCTCTCGCCTGCCCGCGCGCGCAACAGACAGCCAGCTTTGTCGCTACTTCTCCTTGCCCGCCATGATCCCCTCGGCGCACGTCTACGGACATCACCCGTTCCAGGGCGGCGACTCGCCCTGGCTCCACCAGCAGCCGTCGCATCACCAGCCCGGCCACCAGGGCGTCGTCTCCGTGACGCAGCAACACCAACAGCACCAGCAGCAGCCGCAGCAGCAGCAGCAGCAGCAGCCGCCGCCGCAGCACCAGCACTTCAGCCGCATGTCCGGCAACCACTCGGCCGCCGGAAGCATGGCCGCCGCCCACGCGCAGGACGGCGGCCACGAGAACATCTCGGAGGAGAACCGTCGGACCATGGCCTACATTGCCGACCTGCTCAACGAGAACACCCGGGAGGCGGCGCTGCTGGAGCTGAGCAAGAAGCGGGAACAGGTCCCGGAGCTGGCCCTGATTCTGTGGCACTCTTTCGGTTCGTAACCGGCTGCTCCCCCCTCTGTCTGCCTTGTCTGGCGGACCCGGCTGACCCCTTCCCAGGTGTCATGACCTCGCTTCTGCAGGAAATCATCTCCGTCTATACCCTCCTCAACCCGTCGCAGCTCACCGCAGCCGCTTCGAACCGCGTCTGCAACGCCCTGGCGCTGCTGCAGTGTGTGGCGTCCCACAACGACACCCGCGGTCTCTTCCTCAACGGTACGAGCAACCTTTACGCAATCCGACCCCCATTTTCCCGCCCGCGCCCCCTACTCCTATGCCGCGAATACCAGCTGACCTGGCTCTCCTCAGCTCACATCCCCCTCTTCCTCTATCCCTTTCTCAACACAACGTCGAAATCGCGGCCCTTCGAATACTTGCGGCTCACCAGTCTCGGCGTCATCGGTGCCCTGGTCAAGAATGACTCGTCCGATGTCATCAACTTTCTCCTCACCACCGAGATTATCCCCCTCTGCCTCCGCATCATGGAGACAGGCTCTGAGCTGAGCAAGACCGTGGCCATCTTCATCGTGCAGAAGATTCTGCTCGATGACAACGGCCTCAACTACATCTGCGCTACCTACGAGCGCTTTTACGCCGTCGGCACCGTCCTGAGCAATATGGTTGCTCAGCTGGTCGAGTCGCAGACGGCTCGCCTCCTGAAGCATGTTGTTCGTTGCTTTCTCCGGTTCGTCCCCCCCCACCTTCGGCCATCCCTCAACCCAACCCCTCCCCCCCCCTCTGCGCCCTCGTGAGGAGAAGCATCGGACTCTGACCCCTCCTCCGTTTTGCAGACTTAGCGACAACGCCAGGGCTCGTGAGGCTTTGCGACAGTGTCTGCCAGAGCCGCTACGGGACGCTACTTTCTCGTCGGTGCTACGGGATGACGCCGCAACCAAGAGATGTCTCGCGCAGCTCCTTATCAACCTTTCCGACACCGTTGTCGATCCCGTGTCACAAGGCGTCTCCAACATGTGAACGAGACAAACGACTTGGCTAATTCCATGGCAAGGCGACTGCCTATTTGCATTCACAGAGCGATCAAAATGAATTGTGAGGGACGGAGCGCAAAAGTTTGGCCACCTGTCGGCTCTCCGGGGACCCGCACTGGGGGAACCCGGATTCGCAAAAAGCGTTTTCCATCGTTGATACCCACGCAGCTTTCCACCAGTCTTACCGTCGCAACGACTCATTTTCATTGGCGTTGGGGCAAGGGCTGCTGTTCACAAGCGCTATGATTCATGGGCCGTCCCGCTCTTCGTGGCCGCCACCGACAAGGCATGATTGGTTCGGGTTCGATTTTTTTTTTTTTTGGCCATCATCTTTTCCAATCTGGCATTCGGCCTTCCGCACCTAAACGCATTCTCATCTCGCCCGAGACACGATGCCCGTCCTCCTCGACGCAGAGTTGCCGAAGCCGTCCCTCTTTGAAGGCTGGCGCCGTGCTCATGAACCGTCTGGAACGGGCTTCTTCCGAAACGACTCACCTTTCCGGGATTTGAGAGTTGGGCGATGAAAGTGGTATGCAAAGGGCGAAAACTGTTCGAGGGGGGGTATGGGAGCCGCAGCCGCGGTTTCTCAAGAGGGACGCATGTTTCAGCTGCTGGCTGCGTCACCAGCTTCCTGGTCGGTACGTGTACGTCACTGGCGAAGTTGCAGTGCGGTAAAAAAAAGGGTGTTCCGGGCGTCGGGGAAAAGGACGGGTCGGGGTGCTGCATGAAGAGATGCCCTTCTCTTCGTCTTTTTCTTTTTTTTTCCCGTATCCTAGATTTAGGGGAGGCATGTATTGTATATTTTGCTCTTATAGCGGTTCTCAGTCGATAGCTGGCGACGACGGTCCTTTGCAGAGGACACATCACATATAGTGCACGACGGATGTTGATTGTATATATGTATGTATGCACGTACGTACTTGTGTCTGATCACTGTCTAGCATACTACTACCGGCCAGTATTTCCAATGCTTCCCCGTCTCCTCTCACGGCGGCAAGGCCACGTCGAAGCCGGCTCGGCACACCCAAATCAGCAACGGCGGCATTCTCTGACGGCGGACGAGTCGATGCCGGGGCCCCATAGGCAATCGGGATGGAAGCCGGAGATGCGGCTGAGGATCCATGGCGTGAGTCCGGCGCAGCGAACCGGGGGAACGACAAGGGGACCCCAATGGTCAGATAGCCGAGTGGTACGGCAGAGGGGCCGGCCGGGATTGGGGGCAGCGACGCCAGCGACTTACATACACGGTCGACGGGCGAGGCGTAGATAATCTGGCCAGGAGTTGGTCCCGAGCCACAGCCTGACTTGACTTAGCCATAGCGTGGCTCGTGGCAAGCGACAAGGCTTTATTCGACGGACGGAACTGCCGACATCGGATATAATGACCCCACGTTGTGAAATTTCAGTAGCAGCTTCAACTGCCGGTGTTAGTCAGCGCCGATGGGCTTCCATCGGGTTAGGTTGCTGGCGTAGTCCCTACTCTGTGACCTGGATATTCCTCCACCACCGCACACATCGCTGAGCCATTCTCCTCCTCGACGATCGGCTACGGCGAATCCAATTCGACTGCATATCCTCACGATGGCGTCCCACAAGTAGGATTGAACCTGCCCCGCACCCGAGACACAGCCTCATGCTCACCACGCCTCCTCTCTCCCAGGGTGTTGATGCTCGGCGCCGGCTTCGTCACCCGACCGACGCTCGATATCCTCTCCGCGTCGGGCATTTCCGTGACCGTCGGTAAGGCTCAGCAAGCGGATGGGCGAGCCTCTGTGGGGCGAGGGACGGACTGATTCGCATACTGACGCCTGCCGTAGCCTGCAGGACTCTCGAGTCGGCCAAGTCCCTCTCGGCCGGCGTCAAGAACGCCACGCCCATCTCGCTCGATGTCACCAGCGACCAGGCCTTGGACGCCGAGGTGGCCAAGCACGACCTCGTCATCAGCCTGATCCCCTATACCTTCCATGCCACCGTCATCAAGTCGGCCATCCGCAAGAAGAAGCACGTCGTGACCACGAGCTACGTCTCGCCGGCCATGCTGGAGCTGGACCAGCAGTGCAAGGATGCCGGCATCACAGTCATGAATGAGATTGGCTTGGGTAGGCTCCTCCTCATCCAAAGAATCCTTGTGTCTCTCGTTGTTGTCTTGGGCTAATTGCGGGCTTGTTTTTCTTTCTTGGACAGATCCGGGCATTGATCATCTGTGTAAGGAGAACGCCACCTGGGTTTGAACGACCTATGCGGCGCTGACGCCCTTCCCAGACGCCGTCAAGACCATTGAAGAGGTCCACCGGGCGGGCGGCAAGATTACCTCGTTCCTGTCGTACTGTGGAGGCCTGCCGGCGCCCGAGTGCTCCGGGAACCCGCTGGGATACAAGTTTTCTTGGTCAGAAACCCCGTCATCCTCTCTCGACCGGGTTACGAAGTTCGGGATGCTGACACGGCAGGACTTTCAGGTCGCCGCGGGGTGTCTTGCTGGCGCTGCGGAACTCGGCTAGCTTCTATCAGGATGGCAAGGTTGCCAATGTGGCAGGTCCAGGTAGGAGCATTGCGTGCCGCCAGCTCGCTTCTCGCAACAAGCCATGACCGACAGTAATGGCCCGAGACTTGTGGAGGATAGAAGAAAGCTGACGATTGACCCTCGAAGACCTGATGGCTACCGCCAAGCCGTACCACATTTACCCAGGTGAGCAGGCCCACGTCGACAGATTGTTCGAAGGCTCAGCCTCGCACCGGAGGCACAGACACGCCTTGAACCTGAAATACTGACAGCCGGCGGCCCAAGGATTTGCGTTTGTCGCGTACCCCAACAGGGACTCCACCCCGTACAAGGAGCGCTACAACATCCCCGAGGCCCAGACCATCATCAGGTGCGCTTTGGTTTCAGGAGGAAAATGCTGAGTATCTGGGAAGATGACTGACCAATGCCCAGGGGCACTCTGAGATACGCGGGCTTCCCTGAATTCGTCAAGGTTCTTGTCGACTTGGGCTTCCTCAAGGACGAGGAACAAAGCTTCTGCAAGGAGCCGATCGCCTGGAAGGAGGCTCTGCAGAAGATGCTGGGTGCCCCGTCGTCGTCGGAAAAGGACCTGATCGGGGCCATCTCGAGCAAGGCGACTTTCAAGGATAGCGAGCAAAAGGAGCACATCTTGGCCGGCTTGAGATGGCTCGGGATGTTCTCGTCGGAGAAGGTACGGATCAGCATTCTGCTGTTCTCTCCTGCCGGCAGGTTCGCTGATGGTATCGAACTACTGCAGATCATCCCCCGAGGCAACCCGCTCGATACCATTTGCGCCACGCTCGAAAAGAAGATGCAGTACGGCGAGGGAGAGCGCGATCTCGTCATGTGAGTGGAGAGTCTGCCACACGGGCAGGGTGCTGTGGCACTGACGCTGCGCAGGCTGCAACACAAGTTCGAGGTCGAGTTGAAGGACGGCAGCAAGCAGACCAGACTGTCGACGCTCTGCGAGTACGGCAGCACGGAACCTGGCGGCTACTCGGCCATGGCCAAGCTCGGTGAGCAAGCTGCGCTTGGCGACGATAGCCCAAGAGGTAGCATGGCTAACTTAGAGTCCAGTCGGTATTCCCTGCGCCGTTGCCGTCAAGCAGGTGTTGAACGGCACACTCTCCGAGAAGGGCGTTCTGGCTCCGATGAGCAGCAAGATCAACGACCCTCTGATCAAGGAGCTCAAGGAGGTGAGCAAAGCTTTGCCCTGGCGCGGACGGGGCTCGGCGCGCTAATTTGCAAATTCGTGTAGAAGTACGGCATTTCATGCATCGAGGAGATTGTCGCGTAAGCACAAGGCAGACACGGTAGGCTGCAACGCGTAGAGCAGTGCCGAGGTAGCTGGTAGACTTAGAGAGGGACAGCATGCATTCGAGATGCGCTGCAAAATGATTGCCGTCGGTTGATTCGGGTAGCTCTGGTGCGTGCACAAGTGCCGGCCGGGATTGGCCGCCATTCCTTGGCTCGACTGTGACCTGACGGACCGCTGCCAGCTCCGTCGGGCGGGCGGTGCGCATCGCGCCCCGGCTCCACTTGTTCCTAAGACCGAGCCTCGCCCCTCGCCCTCGCCCTCGCTCCCTTTGCCCCTTGGTCCTCTTTGCCGCTCCGAGCTCGTCCGCCTCGTCGCCCGTCGCCTGCCACTCGTCCTCCCTTTCCAAGGCGATGCAGACGGACCGCCGGCAGCTCTGGCCATGGCCCTGAAGCGGAGAGACGCGGCCGTCGCCGCCGCCGCCGCCGCCTTCGCATGTGGCTATGCCGCGAGCTGGTGGCCGGCC
>NJEV01000950.1:0-10548 GCA_002591385.1 Cordyceps sp. RAO-2017 | reverse complement strand
CGACGGAGGCCGGGCTGGACCAGCGCCGCTTGCCCCAGCCGCACGGCCCGCCGTGCAGGCAGTTGGGCCCGTCGTTGGCCGCCAGCTCGTAGGCGCGGCCGCCGTTGAGGCTGTCGATGCGGGCGCCGCGCACGCGGTTGGCCACGCGGCCGACCGTCTCGCCGAAGTAGGGCGTGTTGTGCGCCGCGTACTGCGCCTCCGTCGCGAAGCCGAGCACGATCTCGGTGCCCCGGATCCGGACCGACTGGATGGTGGCCCCGAGCGGGAGGAACGCGAACGTTGCCTCGGCCATGGCAGCGAGAGTGCTTCGGCGGGAACGGGCGTGAGGTTGCTGTCCTTTTTACCTCTCACGCTTTCTCTCTCTATCCCCGTCTGTGCTATCCAACGGTGATGATGCGTAAGAAACGCCAATGTCCAAGAACGAGACGATGATGAAGAGCGACTGCTCGATATCGGGCGGCGATAGATACGCCTGCCTCTACGGTACGCGGGGGAGACAGCATCGTCCGCCGGCATGAAGCCTGAATCTCGGCATAGATGTAGATTGGCGGGGAGCCACGCAAGGGCGGGGTAGGAACTGCGTGTGACCGCCGCAGAATGATGCACGCCCGCTGTCTCTCGATGCGAAGCGGCATGCGGCACGATGCCGCTGCAGCAGTCGAGCCACCGCACGGGACATGTCTTTCGGCCACAGAGCAAGCCTCGGTTTGCCGCTCCGTTACTTTTCACGGTACGACGCGACCAGGAGACGAGGCGAGCGCGAGAGCGACAGGGCAACGAGACCCTCGTTCGAATTCGCGAAGCCGTGAAGCAAGATTCCGCCGGCCTTGGTGCCATCGATCAAGTCCCCTGCACTACGATGACTAAGCACGATTTGGAGGGCTGATAGGGAGCCTCAACCTCTCTTCACGCCGCGTAATGGCTAGAAGGCGCAATGGATAGCCGACTATCATCTCAGTAGGCGTGAAGTTTGTTTGGATCGACCTGGGCAAAGCATGTACAGTTCGCAGGAGCCAGAGTAAAGCCAGGTAAGGTTTTGGAACGTGCCCGGTAGTGCGTCTCGAGCTTCCGCCCCGGACTCGTCGGAAAAAGCCGGCGGCGAAGGCGAGAGACGTTCTACTATTATATATAGATAGATGGATGTACATACACACTACCAGGGTACTACGCATGTGGTGCTCAAGTCCAGTAACATCTTGTCGTTGTCGTCTCCGGACTGTATGCTTGTAAGTTGTACTTCAATACCATCTTGTTGTAGGCGGCGGCCCAACGCGGGGGGATGCTGGCCGCCTTTCAGTGGACGCGCACGACCGCCATAGCATCCGATCGCTCTCTGAAGGCAAACGCAACAGGAGCGGCACAGGATTAAAGCAAAAAAAGCATGCATCTTTTTAGAGAGTAGACTCTTTCATGACAGAGGGAGAGAAAGAGAGAGTGTGTACGTATGTACATATTCGTGTGCGTGTCTTTGGAGGTTACTGTCGCCTGGGCGGACTCTTTTTAACCTTTGCCTTGGCCCCTTCTGGCTGGCAGCTCGGGGCCCGGAGGGAGGAGGCACCTCCTGTACCTGTAGGCGGCCCCAAACTTCCAAGGCTACAGGTGCTACAGGCGGTAGGGAGGGTAAGACAGAAGAAGGCCGACACGTTGCCTCTGGATGACAGACTCACGAACCTCTCAGGATCGGCCACGGGCAGAGAGCTGAGAGAGCTGGCGGTCGCTCGATGCAGGCCGTGCCCGATAGCTTGCCCGCCCATTGTCCAATCGCGCTCGCCATCGCCCACGTGCCCAGCTCGCCTGGCACATTCGTCTGCCGAAGTTGCTCCCTCGACGGCCGAATCCGACCAGCTCGCCCCCTTCCTGCGCAAGCGAATGGCCCTCTGGAGGGACGTCGGGGGTATCGCCAGGAAAAAAAGGCCCGCGCCGCTAGCTGGTCCCCCGGCCCAGAGACGCAGGCGACGAGGGCGAGGGCCAGAAGAGGAGAGACGGAGAGACACAGCACAGCTCCCGCTGCTCAGCCCGCCCGACAGACGATACCCGGAGCCTGCCTCGCTGGAGCAGCCATGAGCGATCCGTCGTCGCCCGCGGCCACGCCCAAGCGCAAGCGTGGCCAGGAGCTGCCCGTCACGCCCATCAAGTTCTCCTTCGACCCCGCCACCGTCCAGTCGCCCGAGGACGGGAGCCAGAGCCCGCAGTCGAGCGTCGCCCACCGCTTCCGCGGCCTGGCCCTGGGCGGCGCCGACGATGCCGAGACGGCCGACGTGGTGCGCAAGCGCAGGCGGCCAGACGACTACGTCCTCGCTGCTCGACCAGAGAGCCCTTCGTCCCGCGGCCCGCCCCGCCCGGTGCCTCCTCTCGCCGCCATCGGATCGGTAGAGGCCGCCGCGGATGGCGGCCCGCGCGCGAGGCGGAGACGCTCCGGCACCCCGCCGCTGCGCCTCAAGGCATCGCCCGCCGCCCAGGGCGGGGAGCCGATGGTCGACCAGGACGAGGTCCCGCTCGCGGACCCGGTCCGGGCCGCCCTCACCTGGCACGAGGACGAGATCACCGTCTACGACCCCGACGACGACGACGACGACGGCACCGGCATCAACGGCGTCGGCTTCAAGCCCACGCCCGCCCTGGCCCACGCCCGCGCCGCCAAGAGGCGCCAGCAGATGGCCGAGTACCGCAGGCGGGAGGAGAACGAGGCCCGCGCCCGCCGCAGCCAGAGGCGCCGCGGCGACGCCGCCGCCGCGCCGCCCTCCGGAGGCGTCACCAAGAAGAAGTCGCCGACGCGCAAGGTCCGCTTCAAGGACGCCGAGAGCCAAAAGATTGCCGTCACCACCGTTTGACGGCCTCCCCCGGCCGTCGAGCGCACGCGCCGCGAATGAGTAACGAAGGCCATCTGACATGACGAAACGAAACGGGCCTGGACGGATGGGACTTTCAGGCGTTACCGGGGGCGGGTGGAAGGGGGAGGGGGCTTGCGGTTACGGCTTCTTCTGTCTTCACGGCCTCCGTGCCCATCCTGCTCAGGCGTTACTTGCACTTTTCACCCTCCAGCGGATTTCAGGCTTCTCAGTATTCTGTCTTTAATGCCGGGTCTGACTGCCATCTATCGCACTGCTCTCTCTCGCCTGCCCGTGATGTAGCTGCTTCCAGGTGTCGAGGGTAGCGAAAAACACAAGACTATGCCCACGGCCCGCCACCCGAGTATGGTCTGATAATCTGGCCTGCCCACGGCCTCCTCCTCTTGCGGCGCCCACCGAGACCTCCCGCTACCAGAATCTGTACCAGGGCCGCTGGGCCGACACTCGCTCCTGCTCCAGCCTCAGCCGTTGTTCCTCTTTCTCCTCGGCCAGTCGACGCGCCTGTTCTCTCCGAGCCTCGGAAACGATTTCGATGTGCCGCTTCATCTGTATCCGCTCGGCGCGCCGCCGATACTGGCAGTACTCGTAGGATGCCACGCTGCCAAGGACGAAGATGCCGACGGCCCAATTGGCCGCCTTGGTCGCGTTCCCTGCGGCATCGGGCGTCAGAGCGAATCGAGCCGGGGCTGGGCGAGGGGCACGGGCGAACCTTGCAGCACAAACTTCAGCCCGCCAAGCCCGGCGCCGGACGCGATGCCGGTGAGGAAGCCCTGCCGGGCGCAGGGCGTGCTGGCGACGTTGACGAAGTCGTCCTTCTTGATCGTCGCGACGGCGTCCGACAGCGTGGGCCGGGTGCTGCCGGCCGCGTCTCCCGATGCGGCCCCATCCTGCGGCGCGTCCGCCCCGTCGAGCGGCTTCGACCAGAGGTGCAGCGTCTTCTGGCCCGGCTCGCGCGGCCCGTCGTCCATGGTCGGCGCCGGCGCTGGCTACCTCGGCCGTGCGGCGGGTGGTGGCATGAAGCTCGTCAAGGGTGTCGCGCAGGGGTCATGAACGGCGCCGAGTCCGAACGCCTGCCGGTGAGCTGCCAGTGGACCCAGAGCCGATGCAATCGTGGACTTTGTTGGCCGACGCTTCAGGCTGAGAAGGCCGAACCGCTGTATCGTTGACAGAAAAACCACAAGGCTGATGACGCTAAGAAAATGGGAAGACGGCCGCCGGCGGAAGCGGAGTCGGGCCGCACTGGCGTCTATCATCGCTAATGTCCAGTGCTTTTTTTTAGTGGGAACTGCCCATTAAAGCCCAGAGCTTAGCGGGGTGGGGAGGGGCGAGCCGAGACGTGTCGCACTCGCGCAGAGCGCGTCTTAGACGCGTCTCTCTCGACCACGACACCAACTTGCATCCGCAGGCACATGCCCAGCCCTTGCGATCCCCCGCTGGACCCATGGCTACCGACTCCTAAACAGCCTCACGTCGCTTCGACTGCGCACCCCCGCGGCATCGCCACTCGCTTGCTCCGGCACCCGTCCCATGACGACAGCAGCCCACGCCCGAGCCCTCCGCTTGTCGTAACGCCGAGCCCAGGGCGGCCTTCGAGGGCCCGGTCCTCAACATGCCCAACACAAGCCTGCGGCGCCCTCAGAAGGGCTTCCGCCGCGGCGGGAAGTCGGCCTACCATGGCGGGCGGGGGATGCGCACCTTCGCCGCCTCGTCCCGGGCCGAGGGCACCTCGGCCGACGAGAAGTGGGAGCGCACGCGGCTGGCCCGGGCCATCGACGAGAACATGGGCTTTGCGCGCTACGAGAGCGGCAAGAAGAAGGAGGGCTGGCTCGTCAACGTCCAGCCGACATCCATCGAGGACGAGAGGATACCGGCCGGTCGCGCCGCCCTCGACTGCTACTTCATCGAGGCCGACGGATCGACCTTCAAGGCCACCGTCGAGTACGAGCCCTACTTCTTGATCGCAGTCAGAAAGGGCCACGAGTCCGAGGTCGAGGAATGGGTCAAGCGCGTTCCGGGCGGCGGCGTCGTCAGGACAATCCGCCGCGTCGAGCGGGACGACTTGAAAATGCCCAACCACCTTCTCGGCCACCGCCGCACCTTTCTCGAGCTCCGATTTGCCAATGTCAGCGATCTCATGGCCGCGAGGAAAGACATCATGCCCGTGGCCGAGAAGAACCGGAAGAATATGGATGCAATGGATACATATGCCGAGGTCGCCATGTATGTTTCTTCCCGCATATATCCTCTCCCCCCAGACTTTAGCCGTCGAATCGGCTCTGACCTGCGCAGGGCGAGCGGCCAATTCGACCTCTTTGACGACGACTTACGAGATGATGACCGACCCATGAACAATTCCTTTGCCGACGCCAGCGATTTCGTCATCGATATCCGCGAGTACGATGTTCCCTACCATGTCAGAGTAATGATCGATCTTGGTGAGTCCGTGGCCATGCTCCGTCGTCGTCTCGGCCGCCGGGCTTATGTTTCTGCGCGGCAGATATAAGAGTCGGCAAATGGTACTTTGTCGAGGCAAAGCACGGCGTCACCAGAGTATGGCCCAACGAGGGCAGGTCGCTGCCGGCCGACCCCGTCGTGCTCGCATTCGATATCGAAACCACCAAGCTCCCACTCAAGTTCCCCGACGCCGCCATCGATCAGATCATGATGATCTCCTACATGATTGATGGACAGGGCTTCCTCATCACCAACCGCGAAATCATCTCGGAAGATATCGGCGACTTTGATTACACGCCCAAGCCCGAGTACCCCGGCCCCTTCATGATCTTCAACGAGCCAAACGAAAAGGCACTGATCGAACGCTTCTTCCTCCACGTCAAGGAGGCGCGCCCGACTGTCATTGCCACCTACAACGGCGACTTCTTCGACTGGCCCTTCGTCGAGGCCCGAGCTAGCGTCAACGGCATCGACATGTACCAGGAGATTGGCTGGAAGAAGGACAGTGAGGACCAGTTCAGGTGCAGCTACAGCGTCCACATGGACTGCTTTCACTGGGTGAACCGAGACTCGTATCTGCCACAAGGATCGCGAGGCCTGAAGGCCGTGACCGTCGCCAAGCTCGGCTACGATCCCGACGAACTGGATCCCGAGCTGATGACACCCTACGCCAACGAGCGGCCGCAGACCCTTGCCGAGTACTCCGTTTCCGACGCCGTGGCCACGTACTACCTGTACATGAAGTACGTCCACCCCTTCATCTTTTCTCTCTGCACCATCCTGCCTCTAGGCGGCGATGACACGCTGAGGAAGGGGACGGGGACGCTGTGCGAGATGCTGCTCATGGTGCAGGCATATCAGAAGGAAATTGTCCTGCCGAACAAGCACCAGTCTCCCAAGGAGGCCTTTTGGGACGGGCACCTGCTCGACTCCGAGACATATGTCGGCGGCCACGTCGAAAGCATAGAGGCCGGCGTCTTTCGGTCAGACATCCCGGTCGACTTCGCCGTCGACCCCGGTGCCGTGGACGAGCTGCTCCGGGACCTGGACGCCGCGTTGCGATTCGTCATCACGGTCGAGGAGAAGAAGTCGTTTGACGACGTCGAAAACTACGAAGAGGTCAAGCAGCAGATTGCCGGCAGGCTGACGAAGCTCAAGGAGACGCCGAACCGGCACGAGGAGCCCCTGATTTACCATTTGGACGTGGCTTCCATGTATCCCAACATCATGACGACGAACCGACTCCAGCCGGACTCGATGATTTCCGAGTCCGACTGCGCCGCCTGCGACTTCAACCGGCCCGGCAAGACTTGCGACAGGCGGTTGCCGTGGGCGTGGCGAGGCGAGTACATCCCGGCCAAGCGCGACGAGTACAACATGATCCGCCGCGCGCTCGAGAACGAAAAGTTCCCCGGCAAGACGCCGCAGGCGCCGACGCGCGCCTTCCAGGACCTGAGCGCCGACGAGCAGGCCGCCCTGGTGCGGAAACGGCTGCAGCTGTATTCGCAAAAGGTCTACCACAAGATTCACGACTCCACCACCATCGTCCGAGAGGCCATCATCTGCCAGCGAGAGAACCCCTTCTACATCAACACGGTGCGAGACTTCCGAGACCGCCGGTACGACTACAAGGGCCAGGCGAAAGTCTGGAAGGGTAAGGCGGAGGGCTTGAAGTCGTCGGGCGCGTCGGCAGGTGAGGTGGAGGCGGCGAAGAAGATGGTCGTCGTGTACGACTCGCTGCAGCTTGCGCACAAGGTCATCCTGAACTCGTTCTACGGCTACGTCATGAGGAAAGGCTCGCGATGGTACTCGATGGAGATGGCCGGCGTCACCTGCCTGACGGGGGCCACCATCATCCAGATGGCGCGGCAGCTCGTCGAGCGCCTGGGCAGGCCGCTGGAGCTGGACACGGACGGCATCTGGTGCATGCTGCCGGCGAGCTTTCCCGAGAACTTCGCCTTCAAGCTCAAGAACGGCAAGAAGCTGAACATTTCATACCCCTGCGTCATGCTGAACCACCTCGTCCACGACCGCTTCACCAACCACCAGTACCAGACGCTCGCGGACGCCAAGACGCTCCGGTACGAGACGCACAGCGACAACTCCATCTTCTTCGAGGTCGACGGTCCGTACAAGGCCATGATTCTCCCGACGTCAAAGGAGGAGGACAAGAACCTGAAGAAGCGATACGCCGTCTTCAACGACGACGGCAGCCTGGCCGAGCTGAAGGGTTTCGAGGTCAAACGCCGGGGTGAGCTCAAGCTCATCAAGATCTTCCAGCAGCAAATCTTCAAGTTCTTCCTCGACGGCCGGGACCTGACCGAGTGCTACACCGCCGTCGCCAAGGTCGCGAACCGGTGGCTCGACGTCCTGCACAACAAGGGGTCGACGCTGGCAGACGAGGAGCTGATGGAGCTCATCTCGGAGAACCGAAGCATGTCCAAGACGCTCGAGGAGTACGGCGCGCAGAAGTCGACGAGCATCACGACGGCCAGGCGCCTGGCCGACTTTCTCGGCGAGCAGATGGTCAAGGACAAGGGCCTGAACTGCAAGTTCATCATCTGCGCCAAGCCGCGCAACGCGCCCGTGACGGAGCGGGCCGTCCCCGTCGCCATCTTCTCCGCCGAGGAGCCGGTCAAGCGGACGTACCTCAAGAAGTGGCTGAAGGAGGAGCCCGCGGACACGGACCCGCGGGCGCTCCTCGACTGGGACTATTACCTGGAGCGACTCGGCTCCGTCATCCAAAAACTCATCACGATCCCGGCGGCGCTGCAAAAGGTCCGGAATCCGGTGCCGCGCGTGCCCCATCCGGACTGGCTCCAGCGGCGGATCAACATCAAGGACGACAAGATGAAGCAGAAGAAGCTTACCGACCTGTTCAAGAAGCCGCTCGGGGACATTACGAACCTCAGCGGCGCGCGCCTCGACGACCTGGAGGACTTTGGGGCCAAGCTCCTGCGGCCGAAGCCCGTCAGCGCGGTCGTGGCCTCGGCCCAGCCGCCGGCGCCGACGGCGCAGAAGCGCAAGTCGCCCGAGCCGGCGGAGAAGGCCGCCGACCCGATGGCGGGACTGCCGAAGGAGGTGCCCAGCCCGTCGGAAGACTACCCGGCCTTCCTGGCGTACCAGAAGAGGAAGTGGAGGCTGCAGAAGCAGGCGCGCGCGCGCAGGCGGCAGCTCTTCGGCGAGAGGAGAAACGTGGCGGGCGGGAACAGCAACATCCAGCAGACGTTCCGGAAGCAGGCACACATGACCTTTATGAATACGTGGCAGCTGCTCCATCTTAAGGCGACGGACAGCCCGGGCGTGGTGATGGCACACGTGCTGATCGACGGCAAGCTGCAGACGGTCAAGATCAAGGTGCCGCGGCAAGTGTTTCTGAACCTGAAGAGTAAGGAACTTCCGGACGTGGACATTGCCGGGTGCGAGGTGGAACAGGTCAGCCACACGCTGCCCAACGGCCACTCGTCGACCTACCTGTTCAAGCTCACGGTGCCGGAGGAGGTGTACTTTGACGAGGCGGACAAGTTCTCGCTGCTCTTCAACCACCCGAGCGTGGAGGGCGTGTACGAGAAGCAGGTGCCGCTGAACATGCGCGCCGTGCTCAAGCTGGGCAACCTCTGCACCATCGACGAGCAGCAGCACGGCGTGCTCGGCAGGGGCCTGGAGACGGGCTTCGAGCTGGCCGGGCTCCGGCGGCCGACGCAGGCGCGGACGTACCTGGAGTCGTCGCCGCTGGGCTACATCTTCATCTCGCACATCACGGCGGGCGAGCGCCAGTTCTTCGGCATCTTCTCGACGACCCGGGACCAGGCGCACGTCGTGATGCTGCAGCGGAGCCGGGACTCGGGCCAGGACCTGCCCAACATCGGCAAGATGTACTCGGAGATGCTGGCGAAGCGGGCGGGCGAGGCGGCCGGGACGAACTGGCAGGACTGCTTCGCGTACCAGGACAAGATGAGCTTCAAGGTGACGCAGGTGACGACGCGGCGCAAGGCGCAGCTCGAGATCAGCGACGCAGTCAAGAAGATGCGCAAGGACGAGGCGCGGCCGCAGATGATGGTGCTGCAGTCGTCGCAGCGGACGCTGCTGGTGCACGAGGTGCCCGTCCTCGGCGAGTTCCCGATCCTGCCGCTGCGGTACGAGGCGGCGGACAGCTCGCTGCCGCCGCTGGGGTGGCAGTCGGTGGTGGCGCGGCGGCTGGTCGGGCACTACCTCGGGCTCGGGTCCTGGATCCTGCACCTGACGGCGCTGGCGCGGTACGGCGACGTGCCGGTCTGCAACCTGGAGCGCGACGACCCGCGCTTCCTGATCGACGTGGCGTACGCGCGGCGGCTGCAGGCCAACGGCGTGGTGCTCTGGTGGTCGGCCGGGCCGCGGCCGGACCACGCCGGCCACGAGAAGGACGACGTGCTGGCGCCGCTGGACACGGTGGCGATGCCGGGCGTGAACACGCCGGGCGCCTTCTCGACCGTCTGCATCGACGTCGAGGTGCGCAACCTGGCCATCAACACGATCCTGACGTCGTCGCTCATCAACGAGCTCGAGGGCGCCGACGCCGTCTCCTTCAACCCGGCGGGCGGCGGCGACGGGCCGGACGAGGCGCTGGCCTCGGACCGGGCCTTTTCCCACGCCGGCGTGCTGGTGCTGCGCGAGATGGTCAAGGCCTGGTGGGCCGAGGCGTGCCGCGGCAGCACCATGGCGGACGTGCTGGTGCAGCACCTGGTGCGGTGGGTGGAGAGCCCGGACTCGTTCCTGTACGACGGCGCGCTGCGCTACTACGTGCAGATGATGTCGCGCAAGGCGCTGCAGCAGCTGATGGCCGACTTCCGGCGCGTCGGCTCGCACGTCGTCTTCGCCAGCGCCAACCGGCTGATGCTGCAGACGAGCAAGGCCGAGGTCGGCAACGCGCTGGCCTACAGCCAGTACGTCATCAAGTCGATCAAGAGCAAGCCGCTCTTCCACTTCATCGACCTCGAGATCAAGGAGTACTGGGACTACCTGGTCTGGTACGACGAGTTCAACTACGGCGGCAAGGCGTGCCAGCAGGTGGTGGCGGCGGCGGTGGCCGAGGACCCCGACGTGGAGGGACAACAGCAGCAGCAGCAGCAGCAGCGGCTCGAGACCATCATGCACTGGCAGATGGCCACTTTTTTGCCGGTGCGGCTGCAGCCGGCCTTTGAGGAGTGGACGATCGAGTTCATCCAGCTGATGCACGGGCTCAAGGGCGCGGCGGCGACGGCGGCGG
>NJEV01000095.1:0-40264 GCA_002591385.1 Cordyceps sp. RAO-2017 | reverse complement strand
GGTGGGTGGGTGTGGGTGAGGCGGCGAGAGACTGGAAGATACAGAGACTCAGACACGGACACTCAGACAGAAATACGAAGAGACATGGAGGCGGGCGAGAGAACACTGAAGATACACGGATTCAGGTTCACGAAGAGAGGCGGCGAGAAGAGACAGAGCAGTTGAGGTCAGGTAATCACAGCTATATGCAACGCACGTTCACAGTTACACATAGTTGCACCCTGACATGCGGTACATGCACATACATGACCTGGACATAGTCATACATATATACAGTACATACATACATACATACGCCTGCTCATCCTCGTACTCGCATACAGTCTACAGAACATTATCAACTTCTCCACACAGCCTCCCGCCCCTCTCCCCACGGACGGCCCCCCCCCGTGGCGCCATTCCCCCGCATTCCAAAGCATGTGTGGCTCGGGGCGTGCCCGAAAGGGAGTAAAGATCCGATTGGAGGATCAAGCCGGCGGCGAGAGACGAAGAAGACATACAATCCATTCATCCATCCGTACACGCACATGCAGAAATACAGAACCGGCAGCGTTGGGGTTTTCCGCAAGCCAGGCCGGTGGGCGGACACGGCTCGGATTCGGTATCAGTCTGAGATCAAGCAGGGGGGGGCGGCTGAAGACGACCACGCCGGTCGCCGCTGTGGTTGGCCCAATCTCCCTTCCAGCCTTTCCCGCCCCTCCGTTCGACGAAACGACGGGTGCGGCGCCGTCAGGGTTTTGGATCCCGCCCTGTCGAAGGGGGCGGGCCGAGTCCACCAGCAACGCTCAGGCTCGGCCACTGAGCGGGCAAGCATAACTGTATAAACCGCCGACGGGCCCCTTTATCCACTTCGGAGCATATGTATGCTCGACAGCTTCCTAAGGCCTGAGTAGTGTTCAGTGTCCATGGCCTGCAGAGGAGAGCAGAATACTGGCCAAGAGCCACAGTCCAGGCCGGACCATGTCTCGTGCTTCCTTTTGGACGTCATACCCCCCCCCCTTTTTTTTTTTGCTCCGCGCCCGCCCGCCCTAGTAGACCGGACCTCTCCGATCGTTTTCTGTCCCCGTCTCCGTCCCCGACGTACATACATACTTGTCTACTGCGCGTGTATGCAGGCGAGAGAGAAAAGGGGGGAGTGGTGGGAAGCCGGCAGGGGAAAAAAAGGCGCGGATGGAGGGGGAGGGGAGGGCCTGCTCGCATCCATGGTTGTGCGCCGAGAGCCACCCACCCAGCAGAAGACAAGCGGAAACAGAATGTAACGTCAGCATGATTCTTCGCATGCTTGGTAGATGACGTTCTTTGCTCTCCACCATACAAATACCTGCATACGCACATATGTATATCTGTACACACGGATTTGTATGCATGTGCATACACACATGTATGTATCCTGCATTGGAGCAGATTGATGAATAGAAACCACATGCAGTCCCGCAACGAGAGTAACTCCGAGTAACTCTGTAGGCAACCGTTCTCGCTTCCATTCACTACGCCACAGGAGAGGCGTGGCGGAAGAAAGAAGAAACGAAAACGCATGTTGTCCAGAATGGTGTATCGTACATGCTATCTATCACGTCCTTCACGCCTCACTCGTCAGTTGTCGAGGTGTGCTGTCCTTCCAATGTCTCGCAACCACGCGCGGCTGGCAAATTATTCGATTAATCCAACCACCATGTGGCACCAACCAATTGCTATCCAAACGATCGGACCTTTTTCGCCTCTTCCCTCTTTCACTTAGTTTCTTTCATCCTGCCCCCCTCCCCAGGCCATGTGACTGTACATCCCACACCCCAGCAGGCGCTATACCTTATAACACGCATTACTACATCGGTCGCCATCGCGAGAGAGAGCCACTGGGAAGGCCTACCAAGGCACACACACACACACACCCACGACCTGGCCGGTGTGTTGCACGACAGCCAAGTGAATGGGGTTCAGGTCCGCCTGGGTAGGCAGGGATGGCATAAAGACCCAACTGCAGCCTCGTATCGTGTCGACCTGTGGCCGCATCCGGACGTCCAACGAGCCCCTTCTGCTTCGTATGTACTCTACTCGATACCACCTGGGCTCCAGCCGGCACGACATCGAAGGTGATAGACACGTCTCGAGCGGCCAACCAACCGGCCTCGCCTGAGGATGGCGCAACTGCGTCGTACATGCCGGCCTTGTGTCTTGTGCTCGCTACTCTCCCTCCTCTCTCCTCCTGTCCCAACCCCCCCTTCTTTGACTTCGCCAGCCTTGTTTCGAGCGGACTCTAGAAGGAACTAGATTGGTCGCCGGCCGGGCTGCCACTAACGCAGGACTAGCACAGGAAATAAAGAAATAAAAAAAAAGAATTCCCACTTGGCACGCTCCCCCCGATCCGCTCATCCCATGTCGCGCTGGCGGGCCGATCAGGGGAATGAGAAGCATGTAGGTACAGACGGCGCCAGCAGAATCAGGCAGGCCAGCATTGGCGCTTCGAGACATTATGCCAGAAACTAGTCCGTCCACTCAACCCTGCCCAATGCCTCGGCTCCCCTTCCTGAGACCAAGGAAACAACCGTGCCGTTTTGTTTCCCAAAGCCAATACGACGACCTCCGCCCCGCCGTGCTCACCAGAGCACAGACGGCGCCCGCATCATCCTTGTCGGACGACGAGTTGCCCAAATGCATCGTGCTTTGTTCAAGCTGGAAGACCGAGACGTGGGACTCGAGGATCGACATGTCTGAAGGTATGTTGTCTGTATGTAGGCCGTGCACTTACATACAGCATACATACATACATACATGCAGGGAAACACACATATAACATACATGGTAAACCGGCCGGCCATCCATCAAATGACGAGCACGGCTGAGAGGCACTCCAGAGCGCGTCCGACACAGGCAGCCATACGGCAAGCTATCTACATGCGGCCTCGGCAGTTTCGCCCTGCTGCTCTGCTCTCCTCCAGTCCAGCACGCCGCTCAGCACGCCTTCGCGTCGACTGCACCCCAAGCCCGGACACATGTTTGACGCACCATGTAGCAACAGGCGACGAGAGCGACGGTCCCCGACGGCCTCGCTCTAGTCTCGCGCCGTCTCAAACCCTTCGTGCGTTCCACATGGACCAAGGCAAGAAGAAGAAAAATCTCCATCCGTCCTGTCGTGCCAGCCGCCAAGATGGGTTAGGGGAAGCCCGTCAGCCCACCAAAGCTTCCGGGCGTGGGAAAAGGGGAGAAAGGGAGGCGCAGCCAAGGTCGTCGGGCCGGCGGGATTCGCTGTCCCCTATCTTCCAGGATTCTCTCCTGTGGACCTGAAGTACGGGATGCCGAACCGTCCAACGAAAATGCTTCGCTCGAGAATCGGGGGGGGCCGGGGCCGACGACTGGCTCTCGCCCGCCCGCCACTGTAATTTACGAAGCGTCTCGTCACACTCCATTGTGCATGCGAAACTGCTGCGCAGCGCGGAACCCCTTTCGACGCTGCAGGCCCATGTGATGATGGCCGCTTCGTCGTAGAGGGCGCTCTTTCTTCGCCCTCTTTCTGCGACCGGGCCGCATCGCCGCCGAGGTAATCTTGTGAACCCCTGAAGGAGGTTGCCCTGAAAGCCGCAATGTCCTCCAGCCAACCTGCCCCCCACCCTCTTCTGGCCAGCGTCGAGGCAACGGCCGGAGAGACTCAGGTTTTCAACCCTCCGTCCCCGCGGGGTCAAGACGGTCGGGGTCGTTCCGTGATGTGGCGAGCTTGGGTAGCATCGGCTCGCCATCCACATCACCCATGCATACTAAAGACACACATATACATACATACATATATGGACATACAGTACATATAACATATAACCACCATACGTAAGTACATCTACGCATGTGCGTGTTTGGACTTATGTACGTGAGTCTGCCGTTTATTTGCCTCTCTTGCATCTTGCCGCCCTGGCCTTCGGCGGGGAGATGAAGCGCCCCCTCCCTCCCTGTCCTTTTTCGTCGTGAGATCAAGAATGTGAAGGACGACGATTAGACATTGGCGTCATGTTCCTGCCGATCGTCGCAGCGAGGCACGGCACCGACGTCACGCCAGGAGATCGAATGCGACGGCCGCCATAGTCCAGGGGGGATCAACTTGGCTGACGGTGGGTGATTTGGAGCTGTGGGGGGGGATAGAGTCTGGCCATCCACTTCCAGCGTCGTGGGCTCTGGAAGCCAATTGCTTCTCTCTCCCTCTCCCACTCTTATTTCTTTCCTCTGTCATTTCCTACCTGTCTGTGGTCCCTCAGGGCATCACGCGAACTTTGAATGGGCAGTTGTTGGGGCGCGATGGGCACATTCTAAGATGGGTCGGAACTCTATTACCTCAACACAAATCCGCCCCAGAATCCTGTTGTGATTGACGACTGGCTGGCTACATGCAGACAATCGTTTTGCAGTATTCGAACCTCACGTGCACATAACATAGTCTCTCGTACCGGCAGTGTTTGCGGACCCGATAGACGTTTACTCCCGTGAAACTCTTCAACCGACGCACGCACTTCAAGCCACATACTTGAGTCGATATAAGTTAACTGGGAAAGACCTCCAGCAACGGTATTCGGCTTATTTTCATTCTCTTTGTGGGCTTTGTGCCCTCTTACTACCTTCCCTAGTATACTATACGTCAAAGCTTATTACATGCATCAAATAACGGCAATATGCATATAGTCTAGAACACGCTATTGCTCCCTCCGGCGTCAAAGTGTCAATATTCGAGGTTCGCGAAGCAAAGGCGGCAAACGTTCCTCTGTTCATATATCACCTTTAACATGTTACAAATGAACTTTTTACGCGGGTGTATACACGCCGCCCGCTGTATGAAGCTTCATGGATGGACGAGAAACTAATGAAGCCGCGGCGGCAATGCAATGGCACTAAGAATTGGTCAATCTACGCTGCGACCTAGTTGCCTTTCCACTTAAGACCGTTGACGTGCTTTGAAATGGCCGGTACCGGCCGCTGTGACGAATGTAGAATTTTAGGTCTTACTGCCCTCGACTTGAGTGGAACCTGGGGAGGATTGGCCCTATGCAACAAACACTCACCCTCTATATTTAGCGTTTCGCGGCGAAGCTGAGCCTAGACGGAACCTTGCCCTTTTGAGAAGCCTGCGTCGGATCGCCGTCCCAGTTGCAAATCTGGGTGGTAGAGGCACGAGTCCACAGGCTTGGAGGTTGGGTTTAGCACCTGACACAAGCGCTCTTCGGTCGACTTGTGGCTAGTTACTAGGGATCGGCGGGTCTGTAGAATGGAATGTTCCAGCATCTTTCTCGGAAGATAGGCCTCCACGGCCTGGACTGACGTGTTCGAATGAGCATATCCTTGCGACATATATTCTTCGCACGACTCTGTGCAGCCCTTGATGTCGCCTGTCACAGGAAGCAGATCTTCGATACGTCTGGTCTCAAGCTTAAGCCGTCGGGAAACGGTAGACGCCGTCATATACAGGGAACGATGGCTTAGAGATCAATCATTATATCACTGTCGTTTCACTACCTGTCCCTCTTTTTTACGTCGGCCTGACATACATATAGACTCTTTGCAGACCACACGCGCTTCGCTTGCTTTTTCTTTATGTTGCCGGGAATGTGAACCGCCAGGTTCGTTTAGACGCCATGCAACCTATCATTGGTAGCATGGGTAACAAGGTCGCTGTAACACTGCTCCGCCGTAATCATCCGGATCAATCTCGTTACACGAGAAATGAGATTTGCATCGTGTTCTTTCTGTTGCTCTGCACCGACTTCATTGCTCTTGTTCAACTCTCTTCCGCCTTCTCAGTCTCGCTTCAGCCAACGTACATGAAATTGCGGAATACAAGTTACGAAGCTCACTGCATGCAATCCGGTTCTCTTTGTTGGACCTTTTCTATCCGAAGGAGTCTTGCGCAACATAAGATGCGTGCTGCTCGTCGCAGCAAGTCGATTTCTATGCCCATCTCTATGTGTAAGCTCTTTCAAATTTAGCCTACCTGTGTACATATATATTCCCGGCAGTGTTCAGGAGCTGACGTGTGATATGGGTTCCTTTCATGCCGGGAACTGACATGGCATTCAGAGTCAGGCACGGGAGGTCCACAGTCGTAGCAGTAACATCTCCCTAAGTCGAAATTCAGTCAGCTTCGTAAGGACCTCGCGGCCATAGTTGGCAGGTCTGGTATTCCAACTCCTCTTACCGCTATACATGTAGTCTGTAATCTGCGAAAGCAGTTGGCTACCCGGAAGCAGGCTTGCCGCCATCAATTGATTCCCAGCACAGACGACATGCAATTTCGATCCTTCCAAGATTGACCACATAAGCTACTGATAGCAGTACATATATCTAGGAATTGCGACTTTTTACAACCAGCCGAGTGTCGGGATGGTAGTCACAGCCGTGATGTGGTGGCTCTATATTAAAGTTGTCAGGAAAATCGTTCGCAGCCTACATGTATGGTAATACCAGTATGGATACTGAAATATGTAGCGTTCAATGTTTTATGGCTTTATGAAAAATTGAAAAGGACCAGCCCAGTCTTCTTAAGCACGCCGTATATCTTGAAGACCACGTTTTGAACAGCTCAGCTGCGGTAGCCGCTAATGCTAACATACATGTAGCCGCTCGAATTTGTGCTATAGCATCCATGTCGTGTTTGATACAGCCATGTTCAACATCTGTCTGATCCTCAAAGTCTGTGTACGTGAATCAAACGCATATACGGAGTAGACGTACGGAGGATTCGCTGTTAGACGTGAGTAGATCCTCAAAGGTATTTTGCATACTGTATAGATGCTTGAAAGGGAAATGGATGCGTGAGCAGCAAGTGCTGCATGGATGAGGCCTAGAATGCCGCTCCGAGGCTGTGTTGATGGTCTAGCCTTATTTCCCCGCTCCAGAGGCATTTGATCGTGCCAACGCATCGCATCGCCTTATACCCCTCACGCCCTGCGGCTTCTCCTGGTCTTGAGGCCACGACCACGAGAAGTCTATCATCTCTATGGCCATGCTCGTCAACAGTCTCGGACATAGATCACGTCTCGACTGAGAACATAGCCATGGAGACTGGTGTTTCGTGCTTTGCGCGTCTCAGCCGGCCTGGAGGCGGTCGAGTCAGCTCACTATGGCTACATGTACTCACGCGCCTCTTGCCTTCGGTGGCGGTTTTGCTCTCCGTCCACACGCACGCTCAACTCCCTCCGCCGGCTCCCTATCTCCGGACTCCAGCACAGCGACAGCTCGACTGGCACCGCATGGAATACTATGCCTTCGTGCACTTCGGCCCTAACACCTTCACCAACGAAGAATGGGGCAAGAGCCAGAGCTCCCCCGATGTCTTCAGCCCGACGAGCCTTGACACGGACCAGTGGGCCAAGACGTTTTCCGACGCCGGTATGAGCGGCATGATCCTGACGGCCAAGCACCATGACGGCATGGCCCTCTGGAACACCAACACGACCGCCTACAAGATTGGCAACGGAGCCTGGGCCAAGAAGCGCGCTTCACAGGGCCTCGACGCCGACGTGGTCCGCTTGGCCGCCGCGTCGGCCAAGAAGACCGGACTCAAGTTCGGCGTCTACCTCTCGCCGTGGGACATGCACCGTGACCCGAGCGTGCCCAAGCCGGCCAGCCAGGTCGGGACCATCTTCGACGAGCCGCAGATCTTTGGCGATGCCAGCCCCGGAGACTACAACGACCTGTATGCGCGCCAGTTGACGGAACTTGCCACCATGGCTCTGTCCGACGGCTCGCCCGTCTCGCTCTTCGAGGTCTGGCTTGACGGCGCCAGCGGCTCGAAAACGGTCCAGACCTTTGACTGGACGCGCTTCCGTGACATCATCCGCACTCACCAGCCTGGGGCCGTCATGTGGGGGACCCAGGGCGTCGACGCGCGGTGGGTGGGCAACGAGGATGGCGTGACGGACGAGACCAACTGGCACACTATATCTCGCACCCAGGATGAGCGTCATTATAGCGAGCGCCAGCTGCAGACCGGGGTGAGGGACGGCCTGTACTGGGTGCCAGCCGAGGCGGACGCGCGCCTCCGCCGTGGCTGGTTCTGGCACGCCAAAGAGCGGCCCAAGAAGGCGGACGCCCTGATGACCATGTACATGAAAACCGTCGGCCGCAGCGTGAACTTGTTGCTGGACGTGCCCCCGGACAAGACGGGCTTGATCGCCAAAGAAGACGCAGATGCCCTGACGAGTTTCAACCGTTTGCGGAGCAACTTCCTCGGCCGGACGCTCTTAGGTGAGGGCACGAAGCTCACCGCGAGCAGCGTCCGCGGGGGGAACGACACTCTGTACGGACCAGCCAACGTCATCGACGACAAGCTTGGCACATACTGGGCTATGAACGATGACAAGAGGGTGGGCTCTATCGAGATTGACCTGGGCGGGAGATGCGCGGTCGACGGCTTCATCACACAAGAGCATATTCCTCTCGGCCAGCGAATCGGCGGCTATGCTATCGACGCCTTCAGGCACGGCGTATACAAGCCTGTTGTTGTCGGCACATCGCTTGGGTACAAGAGGATCGACAGGCTCAGTAGTCCGGTCGACACGACCAAGATTCGCCTCCGCGTCACGCAAGCCAACGCGGTGCCGCTCATCAACAGCATTCAGGTCCTCGGTGTAAGGAAACCATGAGCTATCTAGTGAAGAGGGAGTTCCTGGCATGGCCTCGTCAATATGTTCTCTGCAAGCCTTCAGCTCAAACACTTTATATCGCGGCGCGATGCTTCAGATCAACGCGATGGTCACGAATCATCAGATCTCTGAATTGTTACGTTCATGATCAGTTACGTCCGTATCTTACCATTCTAGCTGTTAATTGTGTTCTTGCAAATTCCTGGCTCGCGGCGGCTCGACGGGGAAAGCTGAAATTGATACATTGATTCAGACGAAAAGACGCTCAAGTCGCATTGAACCATACGACTTGATAACCAACAGGCAGAATAAATGGGACAGAGGAGGTCTACTCGTGTCTTGTAGTTCTTGCATGTGGCCGTCAACTGCCCATAGCAGCACGCCGTGATATGACTTTGAACATACAGTCGAAGCCCTGAAAGATCGTTACTGAATACGTGCTCGGAACCTTGGTACTAGTAGAACCCGTGCAAATAATCCCTGCGAGAAGGTATTCTTCAGGTCGCGTACTTTCGGTCTTTCAGGGACTAAACTTACGTCTAATGAAGCATGATGCCATGGGTGACTGACACGTGCGCATTTGCCGTCTGCTTTCCCTCAGCACGAGCGTGGCAGAGCCTCGGGTATCATCTCCGGGAAGTGACGTTTAATGCATTGATGGGTTCGGACGTCCGGACGTGAAGCAAGCACAAAGACACCGGTTCATGTAAGCAGCCCCGTGCATTCATGCAACGCGACATCTTGTCCAACATTCCACGCAAACTGCCTCATAACTAGTTATCGACCTCCAACACGCGCGCGCGAGTTTTCCATACGGCTTCACGGCTCACTGCCGCTTTCGCCGTTCAGGGCAGCCAGGCCCGTGTCACGTAACGAACGTGTCCCCAAATCCACTCATGCCTCCGAACAACTGCGACACTTGCTGCCATCGCCGTCGTCTTGTCATGCACACGACCTTGACTGAGAACTGCGCCGTCCTCACACCGGCTCCAGGCTCGAATGATAGGCTTTTTTTTCCCGGCTTCAGGCTGACCGATGGAAAACGCCTCTTGACTTCAGCTGGCGCAGCGTGGCACATACGAGGTAGCCCATGGCTTGCCGCGCGCGGGACTCGTGCGGCGGTATGAGCAAGTTATGACCACGGGGTTTTCCCTGCAGCAGCACGCGAGGCATGAGATTCTACTCTCCCAGACCGCCAAATGAGAAGGGTCGCCATGATGGTTGAAAAGCGAGACGCAGCGTCCGAAGGCACGTTGCTCGATTGAATAGCATCCCCTGTGGCTTCACGGCACCGGAAACTTGCCATCTCACAACAGTGACGACGCGACACCATGGCACGCTTCTGGCTGCTGGGCCTCGAATTCACTATCGCGGCCGCTGGCGTCCTTCTTTTCACCTATTCTGTTATTGAGCGGCCGCTTGCGTGGAAGCAGGGCCGTCCATCCGCCTGCACCTCAAACCAATGTCTCATTGCAGCGCCGTCCGACGTTTCCCTGACGCAAAGGTTGGAGAAAGCTTGTCATGAACGCTTCCATTTTGAGGAGGGGGGTTGTGCTGACAGCAAATCATCACCTAGGTCAATGGTATCCAGCTTGGTCATCTCGGTCCTGGCTCTTCTCATCTGCCTTACGCGGGCAATATTATTACGCCTGAACTACCTGTCGCTGTACGCCGACATGATGTATGACGTCGTTCCCCTAACCCTTTGGATCATCAGTGCGGCCAGACAGTTCTCAGACGCCGGCGGGACCCTGGCGCACAGCCACGAGCTGTCAGCGCACCTGGCCGGCCTCTTGGCCAAGGATGACGACGGTCTTCGGGCTCGGAAAGCTTGCTGCCTTGCCGTTGCAGGCCTGGTGCTTGCGCTGCTGGCCGTGGCCCTGTACTGCACCAGGCTACTTGTCTCTCTGCGTGAGGCCGTGGGCGGCTGTCATCGAACGTGTCGTCTGGACGAGAAGAGTTGGGACTACGAGCACGGCAAGGAGCTGATAGCCAACGCGGAATGGCAGCCGGACGCACGCAAGACGCTGTACGAGCAATCCCTCAGCCCCGTGCTAGCGTTTTTTCCCTCCACGCCAAAGTGACAGTCCCGAGAATGAGACAGACCCTGGCTGGACGGCTGGCACTGGAGTTGAACTATTCTAAGGAAGAAGAAACCATCGTGGACCGGCGTCTGTTGTCCTTCTGGAGTCGTACGCGCACGCCCTCGAGATTTAATTCGTAGGACATGGGTCCGGTCTGTTTTTCTTCTTTCGTCAGGTGAACAGGGATTCTACGACTTGAGCTTTAGTCTCTAGAAGTCGTGGCTCTGGCAGATGAATGAGCAATGAGCGATTTCCTGTCCTGGTGAGACCAGCAGGAAGACGACCATCGCCGAAATTGCCCGACGCCCAAGATCAATGTCTTGGGCCAACCTGAGTGCGATAACCAGCGTGCTAAACCACATCGAGATTTCGGGACAGGCCAAAGCGTTACCGGACATAGTGCCACGAATAGAGATGTGATCCTGTACAGACTATTGAGACCCGTATTCATCCCCGGCAAAACGATCCATCGGGCCCCTGGCACGTCTACCTTGATGTGGTCAACCACGCCCATTGTCATCAGTGGCGAGTCGATTGACTGTCTACATGTATTGATGCCAGTGTAGTAGGCCGACATGTACAGTTATGCTACGTGCTGCATTCAGCTTCCGTGGACTGACCTTCTCGACCGTTTCTCTTTAAATTTAAACACCAAGAATGATGTCATATGGGCTATGGCAACTCATAAACACGTTCATCCGATATTCCCGGTACTACGATCGCAGTACATACAGAATATGTGTGCGGACTGTCGTACTTCAAAGACCCATCCTCCAGATGGCGTTGGCCTCCCTGATAAACGCCGAGGCATCAAGCGGGTATTGAGGTTGTTGATCGACGCGGAGCCGCGAGGATATGTCGACTTCAAGAGATGACTTCAATCCCGTAAATCACGGCTGTGGCCCCTTTCCTGCCATGATTTCCTTGGGCTTTCTTCCCAGGTGGAGGAAGCAAGTCAACACTGTGGCGTAGACGGCTGGGAATGCCAAAACCCCCCTCAATTCTCGCCTGATCAGGGCCAGGTCATGACTCCCCCCCTCCCCATGCTGCCAGAACTACCAAGGCGCTTCGCTTCTTGCCCCAGTTCCAGTTCATGCTGTCAGTGGCTGAAGCCCCGATACGAATGCGATGTTCAGCCAAGCCGGTGAAGAATGCTCTTGATTACAACCTCGACCACCAACGAGCGTGAACTGTCTTTGTTGGAGGCGACAGACCTCCCTCTTGAACCGCAAATGTCGAACCGCTTGCTGTACACCTTTGCAGCGGCTGCAAAACACTTGCGTCACGTAAGTGGCATTGATGGCCCTGGTCTCAGAAACCCATCAGTGACACCAACTGTCGATGCAAAGAATGCCGCGCCTTCATGTTTTACAAGTCATAAGGAGCATTAAGGTGGTCTTGCGATCGATTTCAGTTGAGGTTAAAAAGAAGAGTTGCCTCTTTAAAGCACATGAGCTGGTGCAACTTTCCTTTCAACAACACGCTGTTTGACGATACTCGACGCTGCTAAACTACCCGAGCCGACAAGACCAGTGTTCGAGAAAATGAAGGTATGAGAAATAGAGAATTCTTGCCATCTGGAACCTGCATCCAGTCAGTCTCTTAATTCTGATGGAAGAAATCGGCAGTGTTTTTGTCTCTACCACGTCGCTTCCTTCTGCGTTGCCGCCGTTCTGGCATCCCCAACAAAAATGACGCTCACAGGGAACCCAAGTTAGTCCACCCCCCTTCTCTTCACCCTTCAGCTAGCCCTTTGCCGATAGGCACCGCAGTTCTTCTCGCGATCGACGGCTATTGACGGATGAAAACCAGTGACCCCGGCTGCTGCGTTCATACAGCAAGTGGAGGCGAAGGTATGTAGCGGCCCGCCCGATTTTAATGAGCCTGTGATAATGCGAGCTGACGGTGGCTTGAGTGTCCTGAATTGTCTCCCCCGTGCTCGGGAGCAGTGAAGAACTTCGCCGGCGCAGTCAAGCAATCGGTGGCCAACTCCGCATCAATCGATACTCCGGCCAAGGGGCTTCGCAAAGACCTGGAGGTAACATGGGCAAGAATCCGGACTGAATTTGTACCCCAGCTTGAACCGACAGAAATGTCGAGTGGTTTTAACGGGAAAGGAAGCATCACTGATGGTGACTCAGATTCATCAAGGCTGTGTGCAGCCTTTGCTTGCCTGCGTCAAGAAGCTGCAGCCGGCAGGTGCCTCAAGCCCGGGTCCGGCTCTGCCGCCGCCCTCGGGCCCGCCACCGGTCCCGGCCCCGGCGTCGGGTCCGGCACCCGCCCCGATTGCACATTGAGATCTGACCACCTCCCATCCTGGTCTTCCTTCACCTTGGAAGCACACTGCCGCACAAGCCACGCCCGAGAGTCGGAACAAGTTAAGAGTTGAGACTGGAACCTGGACGCGCGTCAGTATATACGTGTATTTGGGATAGATGCTCGGAGGTGATTAACAATTCACTTATTGATCAGAGCACGTGGATCGGACGAAACAGTGCAGTGTAGATTTATCCCGAAGTACTATTTCGTGGAATTACATGTATTAGATGTAGACCGAGCTTGTGAACCTGAGGGGGAAAACTACGCCAATCATGCGGAAGAAGTCTACTTCAATTTGCATGGTAAGGCATTACCTTGTCTTTTTCTCTCTTTTTTTTTTCGGGAGAACGGAGAACTGGCTGAGTGCAAGACGAGGCAGGAATAAGCGAAGAGGCAAATCATGACCGCAGCCGGTTTCAGGAACCAATGCTTCCGCATCCAGTAACACCGGCTGCCATGCCTGGCTAGACAGAACAACAACTGGAATAGCGACTTGCCATTAAATGATGACGGATTGAAACGGACGAAATGTTTCGGCGAAGGCCAGGAGCGGAGAGAAATAAACAGGGAAAGTCTCTTCCAATTGGCAGCTCGTGTTGGACCAAACCATCACAGACAACAGGGTTGACGAGGAGCTGGCCTTAGTCCATGGTGGAACTGATCAGGCGGCAAGATGCGAGGTGAAACACGACGATCCATCAAGTTGCTCTCGAATTCGGCGCCCCGACGCAGCCACTATAGTAGCGTAAAGAGGCATAGCTGGCCGTCGGCAGGCGACATGGCGAGAAATGGAGAAGGACGGGGCGAGGAAAGCGGTTGGCGGCGAGAATTGCAGGCCCGGCTCCCGCTCCGTGGCCGGCCGTCGACGTGTCGAAGCGTCCCGGTTTCTGGCGATTGGCCTCGAGAGGACCAGGCATATCCATACGAATAGCGTGAGAGTTGGACGTACATATCGCCACTTGCGGGATAGAGCTGAGCAATATGGCGAGTGACACGCCGGGACGCGTGGCCCTCGATGCTGGCAGACCCGACGCGTCGACTTGGAAGCCGCCGGTCTGACGTTGAGTCACCGCTACGACACCTCTCAGCCCCTGCATGGGTGCTGCCTACGGCTGTGCGCGGCAGCACACGTCCTCCAGCAAGGCGGGCGGTCAGGCCCAGGCATCGTGAGCAGCACAAGACAGTGCCCAGCCTATCCCACGTCGACCCGGCGGCACAGCGGCAGGGAGGAGTGAAGGGGGAGGAGAGGCCGTGAGCATCATCCCAGGCCCTACCCGGCAACAGGCGCAGCGGCGTCGCACCGAACAGAGGGAGCGCAGCATCGACAGGCCGGCAGCCCAGCGCAGCAGCCCGGCCGTCTCCAATAGCGGCCCCGGCTCCCGAAGAGGGGCGGCGAAGAGCGGCGACTGGACGAGCGAGTCTCGAGCCGCAGTGACGAGTTCTCAAGCACAGAATCGATACTCTCACGCCGCCTGCCCGTTTGAGCAGGGCGAGCAGGCCGGGAACTACGTGGACGGGGCGACGAGGCTGGGTCGCCAAGGCCTGGCAACCGTTGATCGGGCCTAAGACACTCACATCCGAGACCAAGACCGATTCAAGGCATCTCCCAAAGCTAAAGGGCTCAGACCCAGCTTCTTTTGCCCCCGTCATACTTGGCGGGGTTGCATTGAATCAGCTTGTGGCAGGAGAGCGTCACCAAACATACATCTCGTACAACGTCGAGAACACAGCCTGTCCGGATTGTGAACGAACGAACGGGCCTGACGAGCCACAGGCAGAAAAATAGCTCACGGTGGAACGGAAGCGGGTGATATATGTACCTACACATGTACTTTCGCCCCCGTATGTTTGTGGAGTCGTCAATCCATCATGGAAACCATCCCTATAATTGCTTCGATGCCAAGCTGTGTCCCTACTACCATTGATAGAAGGTTCGACAGCTGTCTCTAACGGGTCCGTGCAGAAAGGGCGAGCACTTGCGATCAAGGTGCAGAACCAGACCCTCGAAGCAGTTTCGTCGGCCTGACGGGCCGCGATCTGTGCAACTCATGAGTGGTGACCCAGCTTCGTGTTCGGGCCCGAGGGGACGAGACACCTCCCGGCCGAGGCCAGTCAGCCAACGCCGTTTCCCCAGGCCGCCGGCCCAGCAAGTTTCCGTCCCAGCAGGCCGACGGGACACGGCGAAGACTGGGGCTTTGCAATACGTTTGTAGTTGCGGACCAAGCGACCACGGGCTCGGCCAATCCCGTCCTCCCCCACACGACCAAAACGGTAACGGGCGGCCACGGGCAGACAATGGAGGAAGTTTAGTCGGTTTCATTCATTCCACCGAGCACTCCTCTGCATGTATAGTACATGTGGATGTAGATGGATCCAGACTCCAGAGACATATACCGAAAAGTATAGATAGATACAAAGACATCCGGAGTATACATGCCTACCTACGTATAGTATGGATTAGTAGAGACAAAGACAAGAATCAGGCCATGGCCCCAGCCATCACGGCCACCAAACCTTAGATGGTTAGTCGCGGAGCGGCCGAGGTCAACCCTCTTTTCCCCCACAAGTATTGTACATGTAGTCTCCGTCCGCGCTTTCAACACCATCCTCAACCTCGCTCATCTTCAGCCGCCACAACGAAAAGGGGGAAAAACAAGGGAAAGAAGGGGGGGAAATACCAAAAGAAAGAAAGCAGGAGCACGGGGATAAAGCAAGGGAGATGGACTGGGGAGGCCCGACAGAGCGAACAGAAACGGGTGGCCCGTAAGCCCAGGTGGGAGCCGGGAAGCAGCCTCATGTCTGTAACAGATCCGTGGCAGCAATCAATCTGTTCGTCGTGCCGATCACCGAATCCACCCGACTCCCGTTTCCGTACCAGGAGCCAGCTGCTCTTCACCCTTGCTTGCGGCTGAGCTGTGATGGTCACGCCGGCACATGCCCACTTGGCACAGTATTACTATTCACACATAGCTGGCAGACCCAAGGCCATATCAGAGCATATTAATCCATGTGCGTGAACAACTACCACCTACGTCTGTGGACTGGCACCGGAGTGTAGTCGCAGCAAGGCCACCGACCTGCGTACGGCGGTCGGAGCCAGCTTCTACGGCCTATCCTTGACCTATAAGAGCCATCCTCTCCCGGGGACTCCTGTGTACACGTTTGGGTATATTCCACGTGTAGGCGTCAAGTAACCGCCGCGTCGAGACCGTGCGTGACGGCAGTGAAACGAAGCCAGCTCCTCGCCAACTGATCTGTCCTGGCTCGAAGATCCCTCGCTCTGCCATCCGCTCATTGCCCCCCTCGGTCCTTCATAAAAGGTCTATGAACGGTCGTGTTTGGGACAACGATTGGTTCCAGTCGCACACACTATCATCACGAGAGCACCTCGTTTCCACCGCCTCTCGCAACAGAAGGGAAGAACAAAACGGGAAGGGGAACACTCGCATTCGGGATGGGTGCCGGAAACTGCTGCTCGAGTGGCGCAAGCCAGGACGCTGCGTCTCGTCCTGACGTCAACGGCCACGACCACGTCAACGGCCACGACCACGCCCATGACGGTTGCGCCTCTTCTCAGCAGAACCCCTGCTCTGAGCAGGGCGAGTGCTGCGACGACGACAGCTGCTGCGACGACTCGCCGCCCAGCTGCTCCGCCACTCTCGTCTGCTGCGACTCCTATGAGGAGCGTTGCGATGGTGCGTCCCCGCCCGGTCCTCGCTTCGCGCAGCCGGCGGCTTCATCGATTTCGCATTCTCACCTTCGCTCCTTAGAGAAATGCATCCTCGTCGCCGCCGCCCTCGAGTGCGAGAAGACGTGCGAGAACGATGCCTTTGGCCAAGATGGTGCGGATAGTTTCCTGGCCCCTGACACTGACGTCACCTCGTTCCCTCTCGTTCTTCTCGCCACCACAGACCCAGTTCTCAACGTGGCGCTCTTGTTGAGAAGACGGCGAAACTCACGCTGACCGTCACGTTTTTCTTCTAGGCACGCCCACTCACGAGCATGCCCACGACGAAGACGGCAAACATCCGACCTCGGCCTGCAGCACCCATCTGGCCAAGGCTTTCGACCAGTACAGCGCCTACCTCGAGTCCGCGCGCTGCATCTGCCGCAGCATCCTCGACCGAGGCTGGTCGACCACCTGTTGCGCCGAGCAGCCGAAGCAGGCGGCGGCCACCGGCAAGGCCACCGTCGACACGAAACGAAGCGCCTTCACCAGCAGCCACGGATTGCACGGCCACGAGGGGCCCCATCACCATCATGGCGTGAAGCGCCGAGGCAGGAAGACGCGCCGCCAGCACGACGACGCCCTCGTCATGCTCCAAGAGGTAGACAGCTGCTGCGGGGGCCACGATGCCCACCAGCACGACCACGCGGCCGTCGAGACGGACGGCAACATCAAAAGTTGGGATCTTGAAAAGGCTCAGGGGCTCGAGCACGTTGCGCTCTCGGTCGACGGCATGACCTGTTCTGGATGCGGCAACAAGATGGAGCGTGCCCTCCGGACCGCCCCGGGCGTCTCTTCGGCGCGAGTCAACTTCGTCATGGGGTCGGCCGAGTTCAGCCTCGACACCTCCATCGCCTCCCCGGACGATGTCGTTCGCGCGGCCGAGAAAGCCACGGGATTTCGCTGCACCAAACTGTTCAGCGACGACCAGACAATCGACGTGCTGGCCAGTGGCCACTCGGCCATGGCGCTTACCGACGCCCTGATCCCTGGCGTCACCCAGGCCGCGGTCCTCGACAAGAAAGTCGTCCGCATCACCTACGACCCGGTGCTCATCGGAGCCAGGACTTTGATGGAGAAGGTCGGGCCACTGTCGAATGGGCTGGCGCCCCCAGGCGATGACCCAAGCGTGTCCGGCGGTCGCAAGATTCTCCACGACAAGCTCATGAAGACGGTGATCGCTGCTTGCTTCACCATACCAGTCCTGGTCCTGGCGTGGTCCGACCACCTCGTAGACGACAGGACCGAAGCCTACGTCTCCATCGTTCTCGCCACCGTGGTGCAACTGATCGCGGTGCCCGACTTTTATCAGCCGGCCATATCCGCCCTCGTCCACAGCGGTACCGTCGAGATGGACATGTTGGTGGTCATCAGCATCACGGCTGCGTACGTCTACTCGGTCGTCGCATTTAGCTTCGCCATGGCCGGCAAGCCGCTCGAGACCAAGGCCTTCTTCGAGACGAGCACATTGCTCATAACGCTCGTTCTGCTTGGCCGTCTCATCGCCGCCTTCGCCCGCGTCAGGGCCGTGGCTGCGGTTTCGCTTCGATCTCTCCAATCGGCCAAGGCTGTCATCATTGAAGATGGCGCGGACCGCGAGGTCGACTCCCGTCTGCTACAATATGGTGACAAGCTGAGAGTAGGCCCCCATGCAGCTGTCCCTACCGACGCCACCGTGATTGGTGGCTCGAGCGAGGTGGACGAGTCCATGATCACGGGTGAGAGCATCCCCGTGGTGAAAAAGGAGGGGGACGCCCTCATCGCAGGCACCATCAACGGCTCGGGCTCCCTGGCGGCGCTGCTGACGCGCCTCCCCGGCAAGAACACCGTGACGGACATCGCTCGGCTGGTAGAGGAGGCTGCCAGCTCAAAGCCCAGACTCCAGGACATTGCCGACCGCGTCGCTGGGTGGTTTGTTCCCTTCGTCACAGCCGCGGCCCTCGTCGTCGTCGTCGTCTGGATTGTCGTCGGCCTCGAAGTACGCGGCTACGGCGCAGGCAAAGCTATATCCAACGCCACCACCTTCGCTGTCGCGACCCTGGCCGTGTCATGCCCCTGCGCAATCGGCCTCGCCGTTCCCATGGTCCTTGTTGTGGCCGGCGGTATTGCCGCCCGCAATGGCGTTATCATCAAGTCGGCCGAATGCACTGAGCGCGCTCGCAAGGTGACCGATGTCGTCTTCGACAAGACGGGGACCATCACCGAGCCTGACCTCGAGGTTGTGGACGAGCAGTTCTTCGCCGACAACCAGAAGGAGGCTGTTGCGGTCTGCAAGGCACTTGTCGCTGGGAACAAGCACCCAGTGTCGCTTGCCGTCGCCCGGCATCTCGAACAGCGTGGCTGCTCCGAGGTCAGGCTGACCGACGTGCGTGTCATCCCTGGTGCGGGCGTCGATGCCAGCTTGAACGGCACGGCGATCCGTGCTGGAAATCCAACTTGGACCAAGACGTCAAGTCATCCGGCCGTTTCCCGGCTGCAGGAGCATGGTGTCACGCTCCTTGTCGTGACGCGCGGCGCTGAGCTCATTGCCCTATTCGCGATGCGCACTCGCCTTCGCGCCGAGGCGATCGGCGTCGTCGCCAAGCTCGGGCGCCGCAACGTCGCCGTCCACCTTGTTTCCGGCGACCAGAAGGGCGCCGTCGATGCCGTGGCTGCCAACGTTGGCATTTTGCATGTCGCCTCGCAGTGTACGCCTTCGCAGAAACGCGATTATGTCGCGGGCCTCATGGCTCGTGGCAGGACCGTCATGTTCGTCGGCGATGGTACCAATGACGCCGTCGCCGTAACACAGGCAGACGTGGGCGTCCAGCTCGCCAATGTTCAGTCCGCCAGCGAAGTCACCCGAAGCGCCGCCGACGTAGTGCTTCTCAATGGCCTCGAGGGAATCCCCTTCATTCTGCGCATCAGCGCCGTCAGCTTCCGCCGCATTGCCTTCAACTTTGCCTGGTCTGCCATCTACAACCTGCTGGCCATTCTTCTCGCCTCGGGTGCCTTTGTGAAAGTGCGTATCCCTCCCGCATACGCAGGCCTCGGCGAGATCGTCAGCGTCCTGCCTGTTGTTTTAGCGGCTATGACAATGCTTCTGAAAAAGATCAAACTAGCGGAAGCCTGACACAAGCGGGTTGGCGTGAAGCATCGGAAGACGGCATGATGGGGTGTTCACCGTTGCGCAGACTGTCAGCGCAATAGCAAGATTTGTTTCTCGTGCTCCCACAGACTCGGCAAGGATCGGGTGGTTTGCGTGGATGCTCAACAAGGGGGAAGGGGGGGGGACTATGCAGATACGCATCCAAGGCGCGCTAGATATATCGCAAAACTGTGGTCTGACTTGTCCGACTCATTCGAAGGGTAAATCCACTCGCGCTTCCATCTTCGATTGGCCTGAATAAGTCGGGTATGATACCGTGAAACTCGTGAGATAGCTTGTTTAGGATGACCATGTGTTCACCGAAACTATGAGTCGCCAACAAGCCTCCGCTCGTAATTGTTCGTAAAAAAAAGTCTCTTGCTGCCATGGAGGAGGAGTCCATTCTTTGCATGCAGCTGTCGCATAATGAAGTCGTGTCGTCATGGCGGTCGTCAGGTTTTCGTGCTTCTCATCGTCCTCGTCATGATTCGTTCCGCCGGTTGCTGGGACTTGCACCGGCTAGTCCCTCGAAGTCTACCGACACGTAGATCTGTCGCAGGATATCGAGATTTTCGCGCAGGTAGTCCCTCTGGTCCTTCTCTGTCCTCTCGAAGCTAAATAAGAAGCGCACGAGGTAAAGTAAGTCCTCTATGCGAGTTTGCGCCTCTTCATGCGCTTGGCCGGCGGCGCGAGGCAGTGCCAGCACCTCGGCGGCGGTGCTGGTGATTTCAAATAGCTTCTGCAGCAAACCGCTACCGTGAATGACAACGCTCGAAATGCTCTCGAGGCGGCTGACGAGGCTGCGCAACTGCGCGGAGAGGCGTTGAGCGGGGAAGTGCAGAGAGAGCCCCTCGTGTGAGTCTTCAGGAGGGGCAGAGCGGAGGAGGCCGTGCGAGAGGGCGAGTTGCCAGACAAGCGTACGAAGCCACTGTCGGGTGACAAAAAGGTCGACGTGCTGAAGCTCGGTGAAGACTCCATGGCCGTTGGCCGCAATCTCGCGTGCAGCCTCAGCGGCGCCAGACTCGTCCTGATCCAGCTGAGCCTGCTTGCTCTCGATCCAGCGAGCCGTAATGACGGACTCGACCTCAGCAGGGTCCTCTTGCGCGGTCCAGTGGGCCAGCAAGGGCCCATCCATGATGCGGAACAGGTGGATGAGACGGTTGAAGCCAAGTGTGACGCACGGAGGCACGCTGTCGTCAGTGACGGGCAGGCCGGTCCTGAGGGGTATCATGACGCATGGGAAGCCCGAGACGATGCAGAGGAAGCGCTCGTGTATGTAAGCTTCCCAGTACATTCTCTGGCGGCGCGAAAGCTCGCGAGGGTCGAGGTCTGACTGCTTGTGGAGCTTGAGCATCTGGATCATGGTGATGGCCTCTCGCAGAACGGCAAAGGCACGGTCGAAGCGCCTGAAGGCCATGAAAGAGATTTCGTTGAAGATACATGTCATGATGCGGCGGACGGTGACGGGCATTTCGCAGTGCATGCCCTGAGCGCCGGCCTTGCGATGGGCTGACAAGCTGTGCTGCAGCAGAGAGGTCATCTGGGCGGCGACGTCGCCATGCAGCGTCCACGACGTCCGGGTCAGGTTGATGGTGACGGCGCCAAAGGCGTGGACCAAGGCAGCGTCCTCGCAGCTCGAGTGCATATTTGTTATAGCGTCACGGATCTCGGCAGGCGTCAGGACGGGGTTGACGGGATAGACGCGATGCTCAAAGTCCGGGAGCAAACCCAGGAAGAAGTCGGGTGCGTAGCCGCTGGCGCCGACAGCCGGGGCCGGATCGGCCGGGGGTGCGGCGGGCGGGGCCGGAGCCGGGGCACCGACGATCCCCGCGAGGGCCGTGACGGCAGCGGGCGTCTTGTTGCGCAGCTGGGCAACGAGACGACCGCGCACGGCAGGCTTCCTCTTGGCCGGCGCCGGCGCAAGGACGCAGGCGAGGTTGAGGTGGGCGCACTGGGCGCAAGGCTGGTCGCCGCTGCATCTCACCTTGCGGACCCGGCAGGCATCGCAAGCTCGCGTCATCTTGATGCGCATGAGGACGCCGCTGTATCCGGTCGAGGACGCGCGGGCGGTGGCGATGATGCGCGAGAGAGGCTCATGGACGATGCGCCGGCGTCTGCCGACGAGGCGTCCAGCGGTCTGGCCCAAGCTGCCGCGGCCGCGACTGCTGCTGGATCGTGAGCGCCACGCGCGCGTTCTCTGTCGCCCTCCTTCTCTGCGCTTCGACACAACGTGCTATGCCATGTACTGACAGCCACTCCCCAAGTAGCGGGCAATGAGAGTTGGACGACGTGGTTTGCGAGGTGGCGCGATGATGCTGAGGCACCTCGTGATTGATTCCGGGGAAGCGGTAAGCCTCACGCTACCCCAGCATGTCCCAGCCGCTGACTCACCACGCATGTTGCAGCATACCCTATACTCCTTCATTCTTTTGCAAAAGTGTCTGCTTTACGTTTCTAGATTGAAAGGGAAATATTCGCAAAGACCATGCTTCCACGCCCTAGCGGTCTCTCCTCCCCTCACAGCTCCGTGCCCAACTTAAAGTATTCCTTGGCGGCCCCCTTCCCCTCTGGGTATGCCGTTTCGTGGAAACATTGAAGTTACCGTGGTATTGATCGAGGTCTTTATATACATACCTGCATGTATACTTCGAAGCTACTACCTTAACATGCCCGTCTTCCATGGCCAAGCCCTAATGATCTCAAATATTCTCCATGTATACCTTGACAGGACATGCCCGCAGGAGACGAAGATCTGCGTTCGGACAGTCGTTATCTCCCCAGAAGTTCACATACTACAGCGAGCTGCCGCCGGCTGGGTGCAAGTTCCGGCCGGAACCAAAAGCGGACGAAACAGCATCGTTCCCTGGGGAAATGCGTAATGCTCTCAATGGCGAAAAGCCAGAAGCGGGCTACATTGGGAATAACCTGGCTGGGAGTGATACAGTGTCCGATGTTCTAACACATCGTGAAATGGGCTTTGTGGGTGCCACGTCCAAGCCTCAAGTCATTCCAATTGAAAGGCCCATGACCCAGTTCATCCCCATCCATGTTTTCGATCGTGTGCAGCCGTAGTACAGCATTGCTAGTCCTCACTCATCTCTCGATCACGTTGTTCTTAGCAGCCCAGGCGTTCTGGCGGATAGACATAGATGTGGACTGTAGTAATGGCCAGTGCGGTGGTGACGCTGCCCTTCAAGGACAGCGGAGGAGCCATTGAACAGCTGTCATCAAGAGGGATGCCGCGATGCTGGACTCAGTACAGAGCAGGAGCCCGAGGGAGTCAGAATACTGTTATAGACACCACGTGTAAACAGGGTTATATACATGTAATCATTTGACGAATGTTTGCATCAAAACAAACACGCTCACGTCTAGATCACTACTTGGCTTGCCATCCCCGCAACTTCGAGATGCCTTCTTTGCTAGCGGTAGTGGCGCAAGATCGGCAGGCCTACAGCTTCAGCCCCCCGAATGTTACCCATTTAGAAACGCGTGCAGACACCATCACCGCCAGAGATCTGCGCTTTTCATATTCAATGTTTCAGTCTTCAGCTCGCGCCGCGATCCGCTATTATCAGACCTTGCGTCGATCGGTCAAACAATGCAGCGGTCGAAGGTGACTGGATGGATGGATGCCCTGCAGCTCGTCCACGCGTTACGGCGACGCTATCGTTCGACAGTTGTCCGCGCCAAGACGAGATAGTTGATTAACATCACCTGCTGACATTTCGTCCTGTCAACAGGGCCAGACATCGGCGGATGCTGTGTTTCTTCAACCGTCTTCGCTATGCCGGCTACTCAGGCGCTCAATTGTCGCTTGGAATTTTCACGCCGCAGGGACACAGGAACTGCCAAGCCGCCAGCCCATAAGCTCAAGAGCCGGCACTGCTCAAGCGAACGCCCATTGCATTTTCAATGCAGTCAAGCATGCCGACCGAAAGTGGGGTTCCTCAATAAATCATAAAGGCTTCCAGCTTCCCGGCCATTATCCCACCGGGGACGCTCCTCTACCACGGGTCTGAAGATGACCGTCCGCCGAGGAATATCGAATGGCTGGCCTTTGAAATCGAGCATGCCGCATATATGTAATATGGAGCTTCATGGATGAAACATAACTTCGAGAAAATCTCTTGGCCGCAATGGAGAGATGCTCCACAAAGAAAAGCCCTTAGGCCGCTCACTGCCCACAGCATACCTTACAAACCCTATGAATGTTAATGAGGAGACGTACAATGGCAGTGGTGACGGCAGATATAACGGACAGGGGCCGTCTAAAGTCCATCGAGCTTGCCTCCAGACATACCAGGCGACCAAGGACATCACTCTCCTGTACGTTGGCCGAATGAGGTGCTGCAAGACCATGGGTACACGCTGGCCTCAGAAGTGCATTAATGGGAACAGGATATTGGTAGTGCGTGGTAAGCAAGGAGGGTAAAGGCAAGGATAATCTAAGATGCCAAGAAACGTCTTGCGCTCATCCAGAGATTGCTAAGTTAACCTTTGGCTCCGCTCTTTTATCATTTTGGTCGGTCGGGCTTGCGTGCCACGTGGAGATGCTTGTGACGGTTCTAGATGCTTCCAGTGTTGTTTCTGCGATTCAAGTTACAGCTCGCGCGCAGCCTTCAGCATGATCGGAACTATGAAATAGTAGCTCCCACACTCCCTTGTGGCCCTGCTGTGCTTGATCGGGTCATGTGTATTGGGTTGCTCTATGTCGATTCCTCAGCCAAGGCCTGTATTGGTAGCGAATATTATATCACAAGTAGAGACTTGGCTATTCGCTATTATTACGTACGTATGTATAGCACGGCGATGCGCGCAGACGTGTGCGCGCTCAGTGAAACGCCGGTGTTACATATAGGTAAAGCAGCATGAGCAAAATCACGGGAAAGCAGCGGATTGGCGTACTGGCTCTGGAAAGTAAAGCAAGCTTGTACATACGCCTGCTATTTGCACTTCGCCTCGCGAAGGGGCAACATCTTGAATCTGCTTCACGAAGGACTCAAGGAGGTCATAGTATATGCCTGAAAATGCCTAGGTACTGGCATTGTCATCAGTATACATGTAGCACACAACTGCGACAGGGTATGGGAAGCCTTGACCGCGCCTGTACTAAAGTACATACCGGCCATCAATATGTATACATATACCATGTAAAATACATACACAGATAGGGCTGGAGGCTGAATCAAGGACAACATTGAACATAAAGATTGAACCTTAGACAGAACCAATATGTAATAGCTAAGCTTCGTCCTCGCCGTTCTTAGCTGCTTCGAAACGGCAACACTACATGTATCCCTGCAGTGTGCAGAGAGACCCACGCTCTGCGGCCGATTCCTGACGGCTTTAATATGCACAGCCAACAGCTTGCTGTCACGAGACCTGGTCAACATCTGCTATTTAAAGGCGGGGCCGATCCCGTCATCGCCTCCCCATCCTGTCCACCGCAGCCAAAATGTCAGACCCGCCTATTTCGACCTGGACCAAATTCCGCTCTTCTGTCTCAGAGCCCCTCAAACCGTCACTTTTTGAGTCCCTGATTGCCGAGGAGACCGACTTCGTGGACGCCTTCTATGGGCGGGTCGAAGAGTCTCCGGGGCAATGCCTGCTGGTGGTCGTCTGGAAATCGGCTGAGGCCTATGACACATTCAGAAAGTCTTTTCGATATGAAGAGCTGCTTAGCAGCCTCAGGAAGCAGTCTGCTACCGAGCCGGAGACGTTCGTGGTCGATTTTGGCAGGGTAGCCTTCTGGTGGCGCTTTGGACCCAACACCGAGATTCGCACCGTCTACTTCCCCAGCTCCCTTTCTCCACAGGCGCGCAAGGCGGCCGGCGATCTCCGTGGCCTGGTTCTTAACATGGGCCTCGGCATCAATGGGAGGCTCGGAAACCGGGCTCCATATAGAGGGGTCCCGACCTGCGGGTGGGTGGACGGCACTACGACTTGGAACGGGAAGGACGCATTAGCATGCCTGTGGTGCCATTACTGGGCGAGCAAAGAGGCCGAAAAGAATTTCAAGACTACGGAAAGGAGGGTGCCCAAGGATGGCGAATCTCACCGGCCACTGGCCTCGGAGGCTTTCGGCCAAGACTTAACAGACCTAGGGGCGGTAGGCTGGGAAGAGTATCATGTGGATTTCGAGAAGGTAGCTAAGGCCAAGATCGTCGGCTCAAATTAAACACCTGCTCTCCGAATTTTTAGTGCCGTGGTATATCATGTCGTGGTGTATCATGGGACGAGACAGGATCATGGACGCACACGGCAATGGCTGCCCACGCAGCCTTCTACCATGTAGACAACGCACAATCTGTAATACAAATAAGTCGGTAACGAAACCCTCGCCCAGAAAAATCACCTATTCTCCGACCTCGACGTGGCAAAGGTGTATTGCCCGTTTATTTGTCCGAGATAATACGCCAAAGCATAGAAAACATAGGACTCCGGGTTCTGCGTGGCTTTTCTAGTCTGAAATCTGACGATGCTGTTCAATTTATCTGTGGCCCCGGATTAGCATGCGGACCTAAGCTATGAATTAGTGTTCTTGCAACTTACAGCTGTGATCCGGCGTAGCTAAAGTCCCCAGAGCCAGATGGAACATTTCGTGGAAAAGGGTTAAAGATTGAACTTGGAGGGTTGAAACAGATACTCCCGTGGCTGTCACGGGAGGAATGTTGGCCAGAGTATTATGCTGGCCAGTGTTAAAGTTCCTTATACAGAGTGTGACTGTACTTGGTCTGGTTATATCCTGAGTGGCTCCGAGGTTATCTGCAGTTGAGCAGTAATCTCCGGGGTCACTTGCTAAGTAACTTCGGAGGTCGTCTGACCAAAATGGAACTGAATGCATAACAATGAGCATCATAGTGAATGGAAAACTTGCCAAGGGGCATTACACACCTTCCTTTGCATCGAACTGCTGCTCGACGTCCTCTACTTTCTTCCCGTCTGTACGTGGCTTACCTGTCGTTGGGTCGTACGCTACGTCCGTCCATTTTTGCTCTTAATTCGGTAAGGTTAACGTCACAAGTCGCAGAATAGTCAAGCTTGAATGGTGGAATCTTACCTATCAGCCAGTCGCTATTACAGAAGAGCCAGGGCTTGCCCCCAGGCGGCTCAGCGTTACCCTTGAGGACGGATTCCACTTGGCCAATGGGACCTGGGATCAAGACTCAATAGCTGCCTCGACTCCCGGTGTCAGTGGTCTGGGGAAACTTACCACTAGCTTGCCCGGCGTCTTGATTTGTACGAATGCTAAAGAATGTCGAGAGGTATTTCCGGCTGTCCGCATCTGTGGCTCCTGCTCCGGCCGCTGCCGACGCAGCGAGCGTCAGTGAATCGGCGAACCACTGTTCGACATCTGTTCCGTCGCATCCCCCCTTGCTTGTGCCACTTTTGACATTAAAGACATCGTGGATGCTGCCCTGCACAAGTAGAGTGAGGAAACCGAGAATGAAGACGACACGCCCCAGCTGAGTCACAAAGATCAGACATCGCGGTGCTGGCGACATATCGACGATGGACAGTCTTCGCTAACCGTCCTATCACGGAGTCGAAGTCTCAATTACACGACAGGCAAGAAATCCGATTCGTGCGGATTCAGTGCTGAGAGATGGGGAGCAGGGAGGAGGCCACTGAGGTCGGCAAAATGGGCTTTGAGTGGATATCTCTTTATACACCATCACATTAGGGGCACGCTCAGACGTCGAATACGGTCTCGTAGGCAGCCAAAAGCAGTCATCCTCTACAGCCATGTTTGTAAGCCTCGTGTGAATCCACGGTAGGAAATGTCCGCGCTGCAGGTAGCGTATGTAGGACACATGAAACAACCTCCTAAAGGATTCATTTCATCCTGGCCTTCTCTTGGTTTCGTGACCGTATATCGAGTGAAATTCCCAACTCGCAGACATGGAATAACGGATGAAATTGGCTCAGGGCCAGAAGGATCAAAGCCACTCATGCGGGTGAGATATGCGGCACAGGTTGGGGGCTGAAGCAGACGTTTACTCAATTTGAAGACTACATGTAATAAACACTCAAGTTACTCCAGGAGACGGTCGGTCGCTCGCATGGTAGGCTTCCAAAATCGCTTATCTTTGCACTCCATTGCCAAGCAACTGAGTGGAGGAGTGCCTAGTGTATGAAAGTAAAAACCGTCATGGGGAAGAGTCGTCGGGAACCGTTCATACGAGACTTCGGGGCATTGCATCCCGTAAGCGGGAGGCGCCGGCGGTGCCAGGCACCGTTCCAATCTTTCCGATGCCATCCAAACATGCGGCTCACCAGCTAATATCGGCTATTTCCTAATTGAGGAGGGTTCTACTCGCACTCTTATATTGTTTCAAATCCCATCTGTTGCTCGTAAGGCTTAGCGTCAGGCACAGAATACGAGCTGTCGGAGACGGCGAGGAAGAAGACGGAAAGCTATTAATAGCAGAGTAAGCCAATCACAGCGCGACTGCCTTACATCCCCAAAACATGATAGTACAGGCGGCTTACCAGCTATGAAGTCTTGACTGTGGTCCAACGTGCCTGCATCTTTGTTCTGTTGGGGCTCGACGGCGAGGGAATGCAACCCTTGTATGCGGATTAAAATCAACCCAAAGACGTCCAGCATTGTGAACGCATGCCGTTGCAAGTGGTTTGGGTACATATACTGCTGAGGCTGTCCGGCTGGTCAAGTCCAGTGATTTTCTTGGACTCCATGTTTACTCTACGCTCGTTTCACTACGGCCTTCATTCCCTTCATATCACGCCGTGTCAAGAGAAAACATTGAACAATTTCTCTTACCTCCGCTCCTTCTCGAATTTCGTCGTTTGCCAAACACGTTGAGAAAACCGAGTGTCAAGATGCGGTTTTCCGCAACTGCAGCACTCCCGCTACTTGCTGTCACGTACTTAACCGACGCAACGAGCCTTGTCAGGTCGCACTCGTGTGCCACGGGGTCTTGCCTCAATGGAAAAGAATGCCATGTTCTTGCCGGTGGTAGAACCTGCTGTGTAAGCAAGAACGGACATGCCGAGCATATCTGCGGTGCCCGTGGGTTACAATGGCTTGGCCCATTCGAAGCGCACATCGTAACGTGGCTGGCTGACATTGAATCTCAGGCAAGGAATGCTGCGGCATGGGCTGCTGTCAAGAGGGCTGGAACTGTGGCAACGATGAAATGTGTCATCCGCCAGAGACTTATGCCTCTCTCAATGCTGATCCATTCACAACCATCGTTACCATGGTCAAGCGCACCCCTGTGAATCCCACCATTGATGCCGAGATCCCGGGAAACACGATCTGGTCCAACAGAAGCTCGGTGAGTAAGACTTGTCGAAACACGATTGAATTGAACATTAAAAGTCGCCCTAACCCAGCCCGATCTCACCAGGTCGTTACCACCAGTGAAACCAAGTCTCCCTCCGTAGCGACGTCAGACTCGGCTTTCCTTACTATTGTCACGGACTCAGAGGGTCAACTGTCAACAGTCTTACCCACAAGGACCGTTCCATCGAACGGCAATTCTTCTATTGTCATCGAATCTTCCAGTACACCTAGTGGTAAGTCAACCATGGCCACATCTACAAGCAGTGGTGACTCTGCCACGTCAGCCATCACGTCCACCGAAACCGCTTCTGCAAGTAGTGGTGCGCCCGCGAGCACCAAGTCATCCAGTGAACCAGCTGACATACTCTACGTCTGCAGGTAGTACAACTCAAACTACTGTTATAATCGAAACGTCATCCACGCTTAGTGTTAACGCCACCACATCAGCCATTACGTCCGTCAGTTTCCCTCAAAGTATAGCACGAGGGACTGAGATACTAACGACCAGCTCCTCGAACAACACCTTCGGTACTCAGTCTTCAACCGAAAGTCTCACTTCTCCTCCTAATACCACAACTCAGTTCAGTACCACCCCAGGAATAAGCCCGGCTAGCAGTTCCTCGGTAGACACGACCCAAACGATATCGTCAGCGACGAATACTTTGAACCTGACCTCGAGTGCCACTACACAGACGAACACGGGAAATGAGACGACCCCCATCGCGACTCCCCCAACCATCTCCTCTGATACGTCGTCAATCAGCCAGAACATTTCGACGAGTGTTGCTGTCATCACCAACTCCGCTACTGGATCAACTCGTTCAGAAGAAACAAGTTCTATGTCTGAGACCGTCAACTCAGCACCTACCATATCCTCCACAGAGCAGGCGACTAGCAAAAGCCAAACAACTTCTGAGAGTCAAAATTCCCCAACTGACCCTGTGATAACGAGGTCGGATGACCAGCTCATGACTCAGACTCCGCCAGCGCAACAGAACCCGACGACAACCACGTCGTCTACTGGAGCAATTGCGCCAATAATAACCCCGGTACCTGATCCCAAGCCGGCCGACGGTGGTTTCGTCATCCCCTGCCGCGTATGGTTCTTTAAGAGCTGTATCGATATCATACAGGGTTGGAAAGTTGACCTTCCTCCAGGAAGTTACCACATGTATGAGGCTTTGCCCAGCATTTCTACCCAGGAAAAGATGTCTAATGCACCCTTAGGGGACCGCCTCCACCAATTTCAATCGATCCTTCTGTCCCGATTAAAGTCGAAATCACGGGAACTCTTCCAAATTGGCCGGAATTCACGTAAGGATACATATGCCCACACAAGACTGGGGTGGCGAACTTAAAACCTAACAAGTGTCCGTAAATGTAGGATCGGACCGGACCATGTTCCGTCATTCTCATCTGAGCCCACCAAGTGCGAGACGAAAACAGCGGAGATATGCGTTACCAGCACCTCTTATGGTGTCTCTATCAGTGCCTCGGCGACTTCGACGATAAGAACACAGGTCTTGTCTACTTGCGGACAGATCTATGGTTGCGGAGTGGAAGACACTGCCACTTCAACGGCAATCACGAAGACGGAGAGCTCAAGTACGCCAACAGCCAAAATGCCTTCGATCCGATGGGAGAAATGGGAAAGCACGCAAGAGAGCCCAAAGGAAGATGAAGAAGCCGCGGAATTTGCAAAATCCAAGATGGCCGATGCCTTTGGTGGCAGCACTGCCCCTGCTAACGCGTCGTTTACCACGAGTAACACTCCGTTCTCGACTTCCACGGGATCATCTTCTTCCGAGACTGAGTCCAAGACTACGGAGTCGAAGATAGGGTCATCCACCCCCACGACCGAGTCGAAGGTAGAGTCCTCCAGTTCCGCGACCACTTTGACGACAGAGCCGGTTACTCCCGCGACCTCCACGGTTCCAACCGTCGGGACGACGACCGCTTCGGAAACTCCGAAGAAATCAACATCTCTGGAACTACAAACTATAATCTGCAACAAAGAGAGCGACTTTCCAGGACACGCCGAAATTCGCGATAGAAGCGTTAGACTCACTGCTACAGCATTCTGCAATCGACTTACCAAGGGCAAGGACACCCTCTTTCGACCGTCAATGAGATCGCCACCGGACGACATCGACCTGGATATGTTCAGAATCAAGTTTAAATATGCAGTCTCGTGGGTCGATGATCAATGCGCCGTCGCCGGGGGCTCCCAAAGCGTCCGATTTCCAACGGGTGCCAGGAAACCGAACTGCGCTAGAATCTTCTGGGATATTTGGCATGGCTGTGAGTCTCAGAATATTTCTCGAACTCGTGTTCGAACTGCAGCGCACTGACAGAGATTGATCCTCCCTATAGGTAATAATGGCGGCGTGGGGGGGTATCGCGATATAGGCTGTCTTAGATACCGACTAGATGCGGGCGTTTGAAAAAGGGCTCTTTTATCTAGGTATCGAAATGGCATCAAGCAGCTTGAGAATATTGACCAGGTTTGGATCGATGACACTGAAAAGCGACATGAATTGTTGAATAATACTAGAGACCAAGACGTTTCGCAAGTATTTGTAGTTTTACTACATGTATATGCCCAAGCGTCCCCGTCTATACGGGGCCGCTGGCTGGCAGATAGTCGCGCCACATAAGTTCTACATCAGGAGAAAGCAGTTTTTAAAAACGATCGGGTGATTATGTATTACATTAGTACGGTGTAGTCACGAACGGATGAAACTGTGTATGGCAAGGAACTTAATCGACCTGATTCGCTCGAGGTGATCGACTGTGTATCCGGTCGGGGGTCATGCGTTGAATAAAATTGGTTCATTTTCTTATAAATTCCTTGCTGAAAATGAAGCTGCCGCTTGAAGGGGGCGTGGGGGCGTTGAATACATGCAAAGTAGTCTGGTAGCGCGACTTAAAAGAGTCCAGCACAAGTGTGAAGCACCAACTGCTCAGTTATATTGGGAATTTCATTTCAACCTTCCCGGGTCTATTATTGTCAAACGTGTGGATTTTCATGACGGTATCAGCCAAACATGATATACGTATATGTAAAGTTCAAGATTCGGAACAGTTAGACATTCCCGGCCTGGCTGCATGAGTTTGTGATGCATAGCGGCAACAGAAGAGTAATTAGTGGATAAGATCAATCGGGCATTACCAGTGACATTATTTGATGAAAAATAGGTACGAACGGCACGACACATTTGCGCGAAAGCAGTCTCGCCGTTCTAGTAGATCGCCATATCCAACAAAATTGCGACGAGGATAGACGAGAAGTACTGATATGAACAAAACTCGTTTTCCCAATGAAGCATATAGGGAGCAGCTAGCCAATATATCCTCAGAAACTAATACGTTGCAGAGTATGCCCGGAAGGGTCCGGGTGGCTAGATACAGGCAAGCGCATACACCTTAACCTTTCGGGCGCTAAGAGTTGAGATCAAGAAGGACCGGACGGAAACGGACGTAACGAAGTTATAAAAGAGAGAACTCCCTCTCGTCGATAATTCTCTTTTTTTCTTCTTTTTTTACATGACCTTCTTCCACTTCCAGAGCGACCTCGAATTGCAGTACGATTTCATGCCTGTCATGCCGTTCTCGTTGCCAATGCCACTCCACTTATGTCCGCCGAAGGGCACGTCGGCTGCCAAGTCAAAGTGAGAGTTGATCCAAACACTGCCAGCTGAGATATTCCTGGCCATTCTTTCGGCCCGGGCAAGATCTTTACTCCAAACAGAAGCGCCCAGTCCAGTCTTGGTGTTATTGGCACGATGAATAACATCGTCCTCATCGGACCATTTCATGACCGGTACAATAGGTCCAAATGGCTCCTCAACTACAACCTGAGAGTCCTCAGGAGGATTGTCGATGATTGTCGGAGTGATGAAATAGCCCTTGCGGTTCTTGAGGACCTGACCTTCCAGAGCATGCTTCCACTTGGATTTTGCTACGTCAGCATAGAACTCCTTTACTTTTTCGTACCTAGATTTCTCATTAGTTCTTGGAAATCTTTCGCGTCGTTAGAGGGAAGATTCTCACTGCATTGCGTTCTGAATCGGCCCCACCAAGACATCGGACTCAAATCCGTCCCCGGTTTTGATGTTCTTTGCGAATGCAACCATGGCCTTCATGAATTTGTCATAGATCTTTTCGTGAACGTATATTCGTTTGATCACCATGCAGATCTGGCTGGAATTCAAGAAGGCAACAGTTGTAATCTTGGGGACGACAACGTCAAGGTCGACGTCGTCACAGACTATTGCCGGATCATTGCCACCAAGCTCAAGCGTGACGCGCTTGAGCGTCTTGGAGCAGCTCTGCATCACGGCCTTTCCTGTGGCAATTGAACCCGTGAAGTTGACTTTATCGATGTCCGGGTGCTCCGTAAGCCATGGCCCCAGATCGTCATCTCCGCTGAGCACTTGAAGGACGCCCGGCGGGAACACGCGAGCACCGATCTCGCCCAGTTTCAGGTCGCAGTACGGCGTGAAAGGCGATGGCTTCAGGATCATCGTGTTGCCGGTCATGAGTGCCGGGCCCAACTTACAGATTGCCGTCAAAACGGGCCAGTTCCAGGGGACTATGCCGCAGCACACTCCGAGCGGAGGATAAGTCTGCACGATGGTGCGTTCATCGTTGTCTTCGATAACTTCGTCTTTCACTTCCATGGCCGCAAACTTGGCCAGCCAATCTATCGCCATTTCGAACTCCATTTTGGCGAGCGGAAGCGGTTTCCCTTGCTCCATAACCAGCAACTTCTCTAGGGGCTCCCGTTGAGCAGCAAGTGCGCTCCGGAATGCGAGGAGATGCCGTCCACGCTCCTTGAATGATACCTGAGACCAGCTTTTGAACGCCTTGCGGGCGTGTCCGACAGCTATGTCTACATCTTTTTTCGTTGCGCAAGGGGCTTCATACAACGCCTCTCCAGTGGAGGGGTTGATCGTGTGCCGAGTTTTTGCAGTCGGAACGAACTCATTGTTGATGATATTTCCCGGGAATACCATTTCCTGGTCACGTGGTCCTCTGAGTGCATGCTGAGTGATTTCGATCGGGTTATTAGCAGTCGCAGATTTCTTCAATAACTGGGAGGCCATGACGTCTGGTTTTGTTTGCTAACGATTTAGTGTGAGATGATTCCTAGGGATTCTTGCTGAGCTAGTACAGGCAAAACGTGTAAACGGAAGCTAACACGTCGCGCAGGGCGGGAGTTGACGAACTAGAAGAAGTGCGATCTGATCGAGGGACAGTCCCGTTGATATGTTTGATTCAAAGACCGAGTCCATGTGGCCCACAGCCTGTGGTCTAGCCTGAAAAGAGAAAAGAACGATTCCAAAAACCGGTTTGTGTCGCACGTGAGTCTACATTTAGGATCACTTAACCCAAACCGACAAGACCGACAGGCCAGCTCAGGAATGTTGGCTTAAGATCTTGGTCGAAAATTGTTTCCGGGCGTGTGAACAGCCGCATATGGTATGGGAATCATGAGCCGACTGCGAAGTCACACAGCGAGCTATCCGAAAACAGGCATAGGGCTGACCCTGGCTTCGAGACTTCGGCGAGCCGCTTGGCTCCCGCCGAAGATGGTCCCAATTTGGGTTTCTTGGTCGTCGACGCATTCGGTTGTGTCTTTCTCCTCGTCCCTCCGATATCAATGAGGTAGTCGGTTCAAAGATGATATTCATGAGTCGACTAAGTGGTATGATCAAAACAGAACTGTCTTGCTCCGAAGTGAAATATCAACAATGACATCTTTCCTGGCCAACTGAACGCGGTAACGGGCTACTCTCTGCTACGACTGCTTAAGAGAGACTAACCATCATAATTTGGCGAAAGACCCTTCTGCACTATAGTAGGCTTTTTTATATGGCAATGATTTCACGGGTGGCATATGCAACTCCTGTATTGGCTTCCATGAGACAATATAGTTGAGATGGCATTAATCTCTGCAAACGTTGTGCAGTACTCGCTTATGCGGTACTCCAAACATGATTCGATACATGTATACGAACACCATACTTATGATTTTCTTTCTTCGCCTGCACCCTTGCCATATAACCACATGCACTGCCGGCCACCAAGTCTAGGAGCGGACCCGGACGAGATTGAGCGGAAATCCAGACTAATTACTCTGTTAGCTGGTGGCTCGGGCCGAGCTTGTCATGAACGCGCCTGCTCTGCCAAAAGGCCCAGAACGACGTGAAGCAAAGTGTTAGGTGGCATCACCGCATGGAATCTGCTTTCTGTCGCAACCAATATGGCCATTAGGAAAAGTTGCGTTACGCTGATTGTTGGTACTAGTGTATCATCATACATGCCCGGCACATTCCCCGAAACGTTCGGCCAGCGAGATGTCAAAGGTAATCTAAGGCTGCCCGGACGGATGCGACTATGTGGCTTGGAGACCATCGGCAAGAAAACCCTGCTGAGAACATCCCGACCTCCAGAAAAGCTTGAGAGAAATCTGGATTCGGGGTTGAGGAATCATGGTTTTCAATCCAGGTGGCACGAATTAAATGAACTCAACTTTAATATCGTCATGCAAAGTCTGACATCCATGCCGAGTGGCTTGCCAGGTTAGAAAGAAGTTACTGCAACCTGCTCTCGGCAAGGCGTGTTACTCGCCCAACACCATTGGTAACCGAGATAGGTCAGACGCTGCAGTGTACAAAAAGGGCCGCAGGCTTGCAGACTTGACTGCTCATTTTATCGGGACTCAGCGTGCCTTGGTTTGGTCAGCGGTGCGTCCGCCGTATTAGCGAAACATGGTGCAAAAGGGTAAGAGCACGTCTACACGGAGCATTCATGTTCTCATCCATCATATCCAAGCCAGATCTTCTCTCCCTCACGAGTAGATTCTCCTCGCCTTAGTGGGGTGAAGAGATGCCTATTTCAGTTCTGAATATGAAGGTTTTTTGGCCGTATTGGTGGAAAGAAGAAATCGTACCCATTGTCAGTCATGGGGATCGTATCGATTTATCAATTTGGTCGGAGGGTTCTTGCCTCATAGACAGACTCGTGTACTCCGTCAGGTAATCGACAAGGAAGAGTTCCGCCAGTACGTCGAGGCATGCCTCGTGCGCGCAGAGACTGTGTAGTGTGAAGGCACTGGGCACCTGTGGAGAACCGTCTGGATGGTGATGCTGAAATGCTCTCTCTACATGTAAGATTGAATATACTGCCTGGATAAGGAAACATGGAGGCTGTGATGTCGCCCAAGGGGTATATGAAGTAGTAATTAGCAATGAATTACATACTACTTATAACAAGGGAGAATCTTTCATGTTGATGACCGCGGAAGGCAGACAAATTATTGCCACTGCCGCCATAAAGGCTCGGGTGAAGCGAAGTCGATACAGCGACTTGAACGCCGTGTTCCTTAACAACATATGGATGCGGATACTCAATGGGCAAGTATATCAAATACTCAGGTGGAATGCACATCGCCTGGACTCATTCCTTCATGTCGTCCCTGGAGCAGAGTCTCCCGAAAAGGCCAAGCAACATTGGACGTATGCATTGATACATCTTGTACACACACGCACACATGTAGTGATGTACTCGCAGCAGGGATTTGGACAGCGGCTGCCGGCTACATCTGCTTTCTTCGCCTGCCCCCTGACCCCTTACATGTTCGCAGACGTGAAGCGGGCACACAGCAGCCTATCCTCTGTCTCGGTACCTCTGAAACATGCCGTCTTAGATCCAGCAGCACCTTGACCATTTCCAATTTCCAGCACGAAGGCTAAACCTCGGCTTATACGGTGAGGGTTGGCAAGGTTCGTTTGGCCAAGATCGGAAGGAGCCGCCAAGTTCCAAGCGTCAAGGTGCAGGAGGCAGGCGCGTCGTCCACCTCTCCTTCTCGGGAGATTCTGCATCTGCCGGCATCTGCCAAGGGAAACATCAGGTGGGGCGGGCAGGAAGGCGCGCCCTCGGTGTACATGAGCCGGCAGGTGCCACTGACAGTAACTACCTACATCCTGAGATAAGCAGTCGCGATACCATCCAGTCTTCTGTTGCCTCGTCTTCCGTTTTCAGGATCAACCTCATCCCAAGATCAGCCCTGTCCCGCCCAATGCCGAATGCCTCCCCAGTCCCTGCCTACTGCTTTGCTCGGCGTGGACGCGGCGCTTCAGCAGTCGAGTTCATCATCATGCCCGAGCATAAAAGAAAAGAAAAACAACAGCCGCCCGGGTATCGTTTGATCAGAGAAAGAAGGGCTCTTTTGTCATTCCGCACGCTCTCCCGTCCTTGTGTCGTCTGGTCGTCGACGACGTCAGCCCGCTTCCTGAAACCGTCTTCGCCACGAGGTCAGGCCACGCCCTCTCGTCGATAGGCCTTGATCCAGTATTCCGACTGCATGAAGACGCCATAGTTGTTCGAGACCCACGGCCGGGCAGGGTTGACGAGCGAGAGATCGAATCGTCTCAGCAGCTTGTGACAGTCGTGCGAGGTCAGAAAGCTGCTCGTCAGCCGAAAGGGTTTGGGACTCACCTCGACGAACACCTTGTTCAGCTCCATCAGCGCCACGTTGCGGCCCAGGCACTGCCACCTCCCGTATCCAAACACCAGCTCGACCGTGCCGTCCATCTCCCTGAGCTTCGCCGGCGACGCCTCGATCCACCGCTCCGGACGGAACTCGTGCGCGTCGTCGCCCCACACCTGGGGCCAGCGGGCAACGCCCCAGGCGCAGTAGCCAATGCGCGTGCCTTCGGGGAAGAACATACCCTTGAAGTTGTCTCCGCCCTGGGGCACCTCTTTGGCCATGAGCCCGGCCACGGGCGGGAACATCCGGAGGCCCTCCTTGATCACGGCTTGGAGATAGGGCATGCTTCTTGCCTCGGCATCGGTGATGATGGGCCATGTTGGAGTGCAGGCCTCGATCTCCGTCAGGAGTTTGTTCACAACCCGCGCATTCGTCATGATGTGCAACAGCGTCGCCCGGATCGCCGTCGCCGTCGTGTCGGACCCGGCCAAGCTGTCGAGTTACATCACCGTCAGCTACCGCTTCCGGTACTCCGCCATGCCCGTTGCCGCGACGACAGGGGGACGCCTGCCACTCGGCGCACTCACATCTGCATCAGAATTTCGGACTCGACCTCAGGCTGGGTGAGGCCGCGGGCAACAAAAGACCCGAGCATGTCTCTCTCGATTTTTTTGTCGGGGCCAAATCTCTCGGCGGCGACTTGCTTGGCGATGCTGAAGGGATCGGTGACGCTGGTCAATCAGAGACTCGCTACAGGGGTCTGGGTTCCACGTACGCCATGGTGCGACCGAGGCCAATGACGTCTTTCTCGGACGGCAGCATCCATCGGAACAGCGGCGACGACAGCAAAGCGAGCAGCCACGGCAGCGACGAGGTGAGGATGATGTTGGGCATATTGGCCTCCATGGTCGATATATACTCGTGCACGTCCGAGTCCGTCGCCAGGTCGCCGAATGGCTTGCCGAATGCCAGGTCGGAGATGACGTCGAGGGTGAAGAACTGGGCCTTGCGGCCGAAGTCGAAGGGCTGGTTCGCCGACACGTACTTGGAATCGATGAGATGGAGCAATGCCATGACGTTGCGGTCGACCTTGGTCTCTAGATTGTCGACTTCTTTGCCCGAGTACTGGGGATTCGTGGTTAGAGTGCGCTCGTCTGGTTCGGCCAAAGGGGATCGCTTGGCATGCATACACCGGCGGCCATCTTGGTCCGCAGTTTGCCGTGCAGGTCATCGTCGCGTTGTGACAGGACGTTGTCCCGAGACGGATGCAGTCTCATTCCGTCATACCAGTCAGAACGTTTATACGGTGAGCGCACATGGAGCATCCGCTTCATGAGCTCCGGGTCGCTCGTGACGAGATCATTGGGCCCAACACGGACGACCGAACCTGGGCCCAACCATTAGTTGTGTGAGAGAACGTCGACTTCGGGCCGTCGCCTTGCGCTCTTTGTTTCCCTTGGGCCGCTCAGAAAGCCCAGATCATACACCTTTCTCTCGCGCATTCCGTTTGACAGCTTCGAACATTAGACAACATGCCCCGCCTTCTCTCATTCGATCCTTTCTGTTCCGCAGCCTCCCTTCCCCGGTTTTCGCCGCCCTCTTCGCCCTCGTCGTCTGTCATGGAGTGACGGAACAGTGCAACGGGCAGCGGCCGTCCTGCCTGACATGCATACAGTCACGCAGGGGCAAAAGACGTACCGTATTTCTGACAGGCTTCGTACAGGTCAAGATTCGTCCTGCCGCCTCCCACGGCGCGGATAAGCCACCACTTGGAGAAGCCGGCACAGCACGGGCCAGGAATATGCCGCAGGCGCAAGTACTGCCGCACGGTGGACAGGGCTTTCCACAGGAGCAGGAGAAGGAGGCCGCAGGCGACCAACGATGCACGAAGCAGATCGGGAGCCATCATCTTGTGATCCGTCTCGCTCCTCTTCTCACGCAACGGAGGAAGCTTGTCGTGGACTGGATCTTGACTCGGTGGTAGTCCGTCAAGGGGCGGGCACGGCGCATCCGATCAAGACTGGGACGATCGAGAGACAGAGGTGAGGGCGCACGCGACGAGAGGGGTCGCAACAGGTTATCAATGAAAGCGAGGTCACCCAATATCGCAGAACCGCATGAGGCAAGCCGCACCGCAAAGACGAGCCATCGGCAGGAAAGGAGCAGGAGCAGGAGGAGAAGGTGGACTTTTGCGACTAGCAAGGCTCCGCAGCAACGCAAAGCAATCATCAGGACCCAGAATCTGCACCGTCCGCCTAGGCGTGAGCGCCCCAGAAAAAAAGGTACATGCATACAAGATACAAGTCAAGTTGACAGCCGCGGTCCAGGACCAGGGGTATCGTGATTGGGAGATGGTGCGATATGGTAATACGTGGTCACACAGGTGCGGTCGGTGAAGCATGGAGTGGAATGCAGCTGAGCGGAGTGATGCACCAACACGCCTGGGTGGCTGCGGACGAAAGGTGCGCTGCGGTGCAGTAGCACGTCTTAGCACGGCGGTAGTGCGAGAGGCGCGGGACAGATGCGTTGTCGTCTTGCTGCAGGGCAAAAGCAACGGTGGGGAGAAGAAGGGTGAGGCCGAC
>NJEV01000947.1:0-10582 GCA_002591385.1 Cordyceps sp. RAO-2017 | reverse complement strand
GGATGCCGGCGAAGCAGAGGGTGACGGTGGCGTAGAAGAGGAAGTAGTTGTAGTAGCTGGCGTAGTCGAAGGGGGGCGGGGCCGTCAGCTCGATCAGCTCGCGCGGCGTCGGGCTCGAGAACTTCTTGAGGAAGAAGGCCTGGACGAGGGGCCAGATCTGGGCCAGGTCGATGGCGGCGCCGAGCTGGCGCTGCAGCAGGTACGTGACCCAGAAGAGGCCGTTGTTGCAGAAGGCGACGAAGGCGGCGGCGGCCAGGTCCTGGCGCTGGATGGCGTCCCAGGCGTTGACGTGGTCGCGGTTGGTGGTGTCGACGACGCCGGCGACGAAGGACCAGACGACGCTGAAGAAGGAGAAGACGACGAGGTTGTTGAAGACGAAGAAGGCGTACATCTTGCCGAGGACGTGGCGCTCGCGGCCCGTCTTGGTCTGGTCGCCGGCCTTGATGGACATGCGGCGGAAGAGGATGGGCAGGACGAGGTAGACGAGCGACATGAGGGCGGGCGAGGCGATGCCCTGGACCATGCCCCAGAAGGAGCGGTTGGCGGCGAGGGAGCGGGCGAAGGCGGGCCAGACGCGGCCGAGGTTGCCGAGGTCGACGAGGAAGATGGCGATCATGGCGTTGGGGCCGACCCAGAGCAGCGTCAGGACGGCGATCCAGACGTTGTTGATCCAGCGGCGGCGGGCGCGCGTCGCGCTCGACAGCGGCATGTTGCGCCAGGTGATGTCGGCGGGCCGCGGGGCCAGGGTGATGCGGGCGCCGCGCGGGCGCTTGCGGCGGCAGGCGTGGGCGATGGCGTGGGCCTCGGCGATGTCCGAGTACGAGGCGAAGCCGTAGGGCATGGTGCCGCGCTTGTCGACGCTGGCGCGCACCTCGCGCACCTCGACCTCGAGGTCGCGGATGCGCTGGGTGTAGTAGTCGATGGCGTCGAGCTTCTGGCCGCGCGGGTACGTGTCGAAGGCGCGGTCGCGGCGCTCGGGCCGGCACGAGGGGCGGGCGGGCGGCAGGCGGGCCGGGTCGCGCAGGTAGCGGGCCAGGATCTTCTCGAGGGTGCGGACGGCGTGGGCGTGCTCGTCGATGAGGTCGGGCAGGTCCTTGACGTTGCGGGCGACGGCGGTGCGGGCGAAGGACGAGTTGGGCACGACCTGGTCGATGATGCGGGCGATGCCCTCGTCGGAGCAGGCCTGGCGCGGCAGGTCGGACAGCATGAGGGTGCGCGAGTGCAGGCTCGTCTGGTAGTCGTCGCCCTCGAAGTACTGGCGGCGCAGCTGCAGGACGCGGCGGTAGTTCCACCACAGGAAGCCGGCGATGACGGCGTTGAAGAGCCAGGCGACGACGACCTGGGCCCAGTGGGCGCGGCCGAAGACGTTGCTGGGCGTGATCTGGATGATCCACTCCGTCACCGTCTTGCCGCCGTCGTACGACTTGACCGTGCTGGCCAGGTGGACGGGGATGAGGATGGCGGTGCCGACGAGGGCGAGGACGAGGAACATGTTGCGGCACATGCGGATGAAGCGCAGGAAGACGACGGCGTCCATGCCGATCTGGCGGACGAGGAGCGACTCGTCGGTCCGCAGCAGCGGCGTGATCCACGACCAGGGCTTGCGGCCGATGGGCGGCGGCGCGTGCTTCTCGTCGGCGTGCTTGAGGCGGGGCGCGTAGATGGCCTGGTTGTAGGGCCGCAGGAAGGAGAAGCAGATGGCGATGAAGGCGGTGACGCCGAGCGAGGTGCCCAGGGCCGAGTAGAGGGCGGCGGGGCCGAGCTGGGCACGGTCAGCCGGTTCCCGTCAGCGGCCGGTGCCGGGCAGCTTACCTGGACGGAGAAGGGGTTCTTGAGCAGCTTCAGCAGCTCCTGCGCGGCGTCGGGGCCATCGCGGGCCGCGAGCCGGGGCAAGGGCGGCAGGTCGGGGAGGTCCATGGCGGGCTTGGCAGCCTCGGCCCGAGGCCAGACAAGGACGTCGACGATGCCAGCCTCGTGGCGGCCGAGAGCGGAGGGCGGCGAGGGGTGATGACGTCTCCCGGCCGTGGCTTGTCGCGGACGGGGGCGGCGGTGTGCGAGAGACGACGACGGGTCACGGCGAGGGTTATCGGGGGCGAGCTGTCGCCGTCTCCCTCTTCACCCCTATCTCGAATTATTTTTTAATTTTTTTTGCCCTCTCTTTCGTCACGATCGAGGCCGAGTTGGAGGAGGGGGCGGAGGAGGTGCAGGGCTCGGTGTTCACGGAAAAGCAGCGCTGCTGTCGACGGGCTTGGCGATCAATGTCTCGGAAGGGGAAAAAGGAGGCGAGCGGACGTCTGGCGAGGGAGAGGTGCAGAATCAGGTCGCCCAATATGGCGGCGGGTGAGGGGCGGGCCGCCGATGCCTGCAGGGTCTCGATCTGTCCGAGTCGATCGGGCGGCAAACGAAGGCGTGAAACAACGGCTCGAGAGAGTGAAAAAACGGCTCGAGACAGAGAGGGAGTCGGAGAGAGGCAGGAAAAACGCAGAGGTCGAGGGCGGACCAAGCTCGAGACGCGGGCGGCGGCGAGGAGGAGCGGAAGCGAACGACGGAGAGAGTGGAGAGACGAGGCAGCGGGGCCAAGAGAAAGAAGAAGACGACGTCGACAGGGAGACGGTGAGAGCGAGAGACGGGGCGAGCGAGAGCGAGAGAGGAAACGAAGGACAAAGGCGGTTGGAGAAGGGGAAGAGAGTGGACGAGATGGGATGAATGATCATGCATGGATGGACGAATTTGTTTTTTCGGCGGGCCCCGTCGCGCCGGGGAAGGTAGCTGGCAAGTACCGCCCGGGCAGCCGGCGCGCGCAGGGGTACCTGGCGAGGATCAGGAGGATTCACTGGCCGTGGGTCTGTTTGGGTGCCTGGCAGTGCGCTAGAGCCCCCCGAACGCACAGCGAGGACGGCAAGCGAGGCATGCGAACCCGAGCATCGCAGCACGTCGTCCGGGCCAGACACCGGCGCTGCAGCGTCACCCGGCCAAAGCGTCATCGACAGAAGACCGCCGGCAGAAGAGAGACGCGAGTTGACAAGCCCAAAAAAAAAAGAAGAAGAAAAAAAACGAGCAAACGGCTCGCGTGCGAATAGAGCAGCGGCAGGCCCCTTCAGTGGCTGTCCCACCGTTCAGGCGCCGTTCGCCTGGAGGATCGGCCCCGGACGTTTCAGCGGCTAGGACGCAGCCCAACGCCCCGGTACCCGCTACCTCGCGCTGCAGGCGGCCGAAGGTGCCCGTCGCCGGTACACGCTACCTCGCCCGCACTCACCGGCCGACGACCGGCCAGCCATCCATTCCACCGCCGAACGCTGCGCAGGGCCCGGAACCGCAGACGGGCCACGGACGGCGAGGACGCGCCCTCTCCGGCCTGCTGTTTCTCGCTCGTCGCCCCGTCAGGCCCGGCCCCAACAGCATGAGGCGCTGGATCCATGGTTTGCCTGCGGCGCTGGACGTTGTTCGCGGTCGCTTCTACCTAGGTACGGCACAGCCCCCTGAGACCCCCCTACCACTACTATAGTAGTGGGTACCTAAGGTGCACAAGTCCCTCGACCCAACAAAAGGCCGGCGACGATTTGGCTCTTTTGCTTCTCTCTCTCTCTTTCTCTCTCGCTCTGAATTTCTATTCGTCTTTCTCTCTGGTCTGTACTTCTGTCTCTCTCTCTGCCTCTGCAGCATGTTTTGTTCTTCACCGCAGCCTCTTCAGAGCCCACTGGACCACAAGTATCTGCAGGTACCTCCCGCACCTTTTGCACACACATGACGACTCAAGGTAGGTACTGAGGTACATGCGCTACCCGCTCGCTGGTCCACAGGTCCACAGTTGGCGTCTGCTTCTATTTTTGGCACACGCCTGTTTCGCTCCCGCAAGCTAGGTACCTACCTTGGTTTATAGAGGCCATCATGACGAAGCAATCATAACAACAACAACCAGCCATAACATTATCGTCTCAACCTCCGCAATGCAAACAGCCATGGAAACCACGACGATACTCCGTCCATCCAGCTGTTTCTCCCACCAGCGGCCCACTCCCATGTAGCCAGGACTCTACATGTTCCATCAAGAGGTACCCAGCCCACCGTCTCCCTACAGCGCATGTACCCGCCTCCTTGCGTGGCCCCCTTTCTCCAGCGCTCAACCGTCGTCTTCCTTCACATACTCCTCTTCTATATCGCGCACACATACACATATACTCCCACCAGCATTCCAGCGCCCGCCCGTCCGCTCCCGCCAAGTCACCGTCTTCTCCTCCTCGGCCAAGACAAGCGCCGCCTCCGCCCTCCGCCCAGCCACAACCCCTCCCGCCACGTTGAAGAGTAACGCCACCCGTCCGTCGACGCCTCGCCCGCCTCCCGCCAGCGTCCAGCAAGAGGAGAGATCGTGTCGGCCATGTCCCTTCTTCCCATGCTTGCCGCTCTGCACCGGCGGCTCAGCCGATCGCGAATGACGTCGCCTGCTGACAAACTCGGCCCTGGCCCTCTCGCGCCCGGTCCCTTGTGTCCTGCGCGCACCAGCCGTCTCCGTAAGGCTGGTCGTCTGACGCCCGACCGACGACCACTCGGTCAATCTTCACTCTTCATCTAGATTCTAGAAACCATCCGCACCGAGGCCGAGGCAACGACCACGGCACGCATGCAAGTCGACAGAAGCAGCAGCACATGACGAGTGTGTGGGGAGAGGCGTCCGCCGCGCAGGAATGCGGAGAGGCGAGTCCTCGCAACTCCTCGTGCAACAGATATACAGCATATATCCCCGGCATGCCCAAAGCACCTCCTCCTCCCATGGCCAGTCATACATACATACAGCAGAGACGAAGAGAACAACAGGAAAAGAAATGGCACCCTTTTCGCCCCAAGGTCCGCGCCTCGTGTTCGCCGAAACCAATGCCCCCGGCCATCCGTGCCGGCCTCCCGACACGCCGACGGCAGCGCTGTGCTGATCACATCCTCCCCCATCCGCCGTCCCTCGCCGCCTCCCTCGCCGCCGCCGCCCTCACACGTCCGCAGGGCCCTGGCTCCGCGTCTTGCGTGCCGTCCTCCCCACCTGCGGCGCCGCCTTCTTGTCCTTCTTGGGCCGGCCCACCTTGCGCGCCGGCGCGTGCCCGTTGGTGCCCTCGTCGCTCAGCCGCGCCTTCTTCTCCGACGGCTGAGACGGCAGGCTATCCGATTCGCCCGTCGGACACGTCGCCTCGTCGCCCGCGGCCTCGTCCAGCTTGCGTTTGTCTCCTGTCGTCGCATCCGTCGACCCGGCCGTGGATCCGGCCGTTGACGCGGCCGTTGGCCCGGTAGCGCCCGACGTGTCGCCTGCTTTGGCCGGCTCCGTTGCTGCTGCTGCTGCTGTTGCCCGGCTCGGCGTCGGCTCTGTCCCGGATTTCAACTCCGCGGCTGGCGCCGGGACCTTTGATTCCACCTCATCGTTGGCGGTGGCGATGGCGTTGGCGTTGGCGACCGGCGCCGTTGTCTTGCTCTCCCCGTTGGGCGTCGCCGCAGCAGCCGCCGCCTTGTCCGCAACGGCATCCGGCTCGGCGTCGTTCTCGGGTGCGGGAGCCGCTGGTGTCGGCTTGGGCTCCATGGCGCCGCCGGTGGCGACGGCGGCCTCCTTGGGCGCTTCCCCGGCCGGAGCGGGGACCTCCTGGGCCTTCCCCTCTTGAGTCGTCGTCTTCTCCGGGGCCTTGTCCTCCGGGCCCTTGTCCTCCGGGGCCTTGTCCTCTTGCACCTTGTCCTCCTCGATCTTGAGCTCGGGTCTCGGAGTACCCCCGGCGGGAGTCGCCCCGTTGACGGGCGTTTCCGGTACCGACGTGACCTCTACCGGCTTCGGGGCGCCCAGGGCGGGCCCCGCGCCGTCCCGGACTTTGGTCTCGCCGCCCTTGTCCGCGTCGTTGGGCTCACTGCCGGCCTCGCCTTGGCCGTCCGCCAACTTCGGGGGGCAGACGGCCAGCGACGGAGGACCTTCCATGGCCGGCGCCCCGGCTTTCGCCTCGGGGGCGGCTGGCTCGGGTGCGCCCACTACGAAGGAGGCGCCGTCTGTCAGCAGCGTCATCTCGGGCAAGGGAGCTCCAGGTGGCGGCGGCGGCGCCTCTCAGCCGGTCCGTGATTCGGCGAGGCGCGCGCGCGCGCAAACGTCGTCGCGCCGGGCCACTTGGCCACGCGACGCGATGCGACGCGACGGGGCGACGGCGAGGGGCGACGGCGCGTAGAGCGTGCGGGCTTACGCCGCCGTCGGCGACAGACTGTACCTTTGTCAATGGCCGGAGCGAAAGCGTCGGTCATGGCGAAGCTTGGTGAGGGAGCGAGCGAGGTTGGCGTGATGACGTAAGACGACCAAGGGGAGAGCGCGAAGCCGGGTGACGACGAGGTCGGTCAAGTCGCGAGACAATGGGGTCGCGCGCGTCAGTGACACAGACGTCTTGGGGCGTCGAGGCGAGGAGAGGGAGGCGAGAGGCGCGGATTGAGCGTGATGATTCGCAGCTGCGACGAGGTTGCGGAGTCGAGGAGGCAGAGGCTGTCGCCGAAGCTGCGGGCCGGGCAAACGACGGGAGGCGGGAGAGGGAATAGAGTTGTAGCGCGATGGGGGGGGGGGGATGAGGATCCGGCTGGCCTGGTACGAGTATGGCAGAACAGGGAAGGGGAAGAGAGGATCCAGAGGGCGGTCGGGCGAGCGAGCGGGCGAGAGAGAGAGCGCGAGAGGCTGCGACGGTTCCACAGAAGAAGGCAGCTCTCGCGCCATCGGATCGAGCAGCAGGCAGAGGTTCCCGGCCACACTAAGTTGCGGGCGAGGAACATGGTTTGCAAGCTCTGCCCACCTCTCTCGCATGCTGCGCTGCCCATGCATGTATGTATGTGTACTGTGCGCGACAGGAGGGATGGGAGCAGCAAACAGCCGTCGACGCAGGCTGAATGGTGCTGCTGCATTTGGCGCGAAAAAGTCGGCTTCGTCATCGGACGGGGACAGGCCGCACAGTGTCGTCTGGCCGAGGGCGTCGGAGCGTGTGTGCTCGTCGCCCGTCTCTGCCCGTCCAAGGCTGCCTGGCCTCGTCCATCTCCCTCCTGCGCCCAGCCTCGGTTCTGTCTGCCGGTCGCCTCTGCGCCGTCTGTCGCCGCTGCGTCCTCGTTCCGCGCCCGCAGAGCGACGACGGCTGACGGTGCGAAGCCGCAAGATCGAGACGGTGAAAGGGACGAAGACCGAAGAGCCTGAGTGGCCCAGGGGGGGGGGGCGTGTGGGCGTTCTCCATTTGCGGGGAAGTCAGTCAGGGCAACGGGGGGTGGCCGCCAACAACCAGGCCGCTGGAGCTTCTGCTAGGCCGCGTCGCCAATGGGAAGACGAGAACGGGCGACAATAAGATTCGGCCTCAGCTGCAAGCGACCGGTAGCCCGAGAGGCGTGAGGGGTTTTTCCTTCTGTTCTGCTTCCCCTTCTCGGCTTATGCATTCGTCCAGACGCCACACGCCCCCCCCTTGCCCGTACTGGGCGACTGATCGGTCTGTCGCGTCGGCCAACAGCGCGCCTCTGCTGCGATGCGAGATGATGATGATGATGCTGCTGATGACAGGCGCCGAAGCTGATGGCGATGCCAATGCAGATGGGCGATGGGCAATGGCGGAAGCACGGGATGGCCATGGTGCAGAGAAGCTGATGCCGGTGGATGGATGCGGCAAGGTGCTGCGGTGCAGAAACACACAAAGTACGTACCCTGCCCAGCCAAGCCGGGAACGCGGGCTTAGCCCTGCCACGTGACTCTGCTGTAGAATTCTTCCCCCACCTCTAGGCACCTGAGGCACCCACTACCAGGCTCCTAAGGCCCCCCCAGGCACCCGCTAGGCCGCTGTGCTAGACCGCTGTAGACCGCTGTAGACTCCCGCTGGGGGGGGCCGATACAGTGGCTTCCGAGACACGAGTGCTGCCTTAAGGACCCGCCCCTCCCCCTCCCCGTCTCTGCCATCCTCAGGATCCTCTCCGATCAAGTGGACGACGTCGTCTGTCGACGCCGTGGCTTCACCTGGCAAGCGAAATCACTGCCGTTGCTGTTCAGCTTCAGAAGAGCCCGACTTCGATCCAGACCGATGGAACCCAGCCGTGAGAAGCCGATATGCTTCCGTCTCTGAGCTCGCCTCGATGGCCTCGCCACCTCCCACCGGAGCATCAGTGTCGGACAAGACCGAACGGAGCTTGATTTGCTACAGCCTACCCCTAAACAAATGACATGCTTCGAACATCGGGCGCCTGGTTACAGCCTTACGGGGCTGTGTGACAGACTCGTCGCCGTCCCCTCCCGCTCCGAACCCGAGACGGACATGCAACTCTCCGGACTGAGGCATCACGAGCCTTGCGGGAGCTCGCTCTTCACCACGGACACGCCGCAAAAGTCCTTGTCCAGGTTGCGCAGCCCGTCCGCCTTGCCCCTGAATACGAGGTCGAGGAAGGCGGTGAAGATGCCCATGGTGATGCCGCGCAGCCGGCGTCCGTTGACGCGCCCGAGCGCCGCGTCCAGCCTGGGCCGGTCGCCGTCGGCCACCTTGGCCGTCGTCAGCAGCAGCGGCACGTCGAAGAACGACAGGTGCTCCGTCTCGGCCACGGCCAGCTCCATCTTGGGCCCCCGCAGGCGAGAGTACAGCTCGGGCCACTTGGACCCGGCCGTCTGCCCGCGCCCGGGCTTTCCCACCAGCGCAAACGGCCTGTCGAAGCCCTCGTCGGCGACCGGCCCGATGATGTGCCCGTCCAGGTCCAGGCCCCCCGCGATGCGGCTGTCGTTGGCCATGACGGCCGCGCTCGTCGCGCCCCCCAGCGAGTGCCCGCAGACGACCACCTTGTCCGCGTCGACGCCGCCGGCCATCCCGGCCGTTAGCCGCTGCAGAGCCGCCGAGTCGTGCAGCTGATCGACGAGGAACGAGACGTCTGCCGCGCGAACCTGCCGAGGAGGATGCCCCCGTCAACGATGAGACCCATCAACGCCGGGCGAGACCTGCCAACTGACCTGGACCGACCGAATGATGGCCGGCATCGTCGATATGTTGGCGCCGCGGACCTCGGAGCCGTCGGGGAATTCCACATAGGAGGCGTCGTAAGGATGGTCGATGGTCATCACCACATAGCCCTGGCTGGCGATGTCCCGCGCGGCAGCCGTGTGCAGCAGTCTCGACCCGCCGAGCCCGTGTGAGAAGAGGACAACGGGGTATCGCCGCCGGTGGCCCTCGTCGCTCGTGCTGCCGTTCTTGGGAAACTGCGAGAAGTCGATGGTGAGGCGGGAAAAGAAATCCCGGGGCAGGGGAGACTCTCTGACAGCCTCGTCGCCGTACAGAGCCGCGGTGCGGGGCGGCATGTATGGCACGCTCTGCACGGGGCCGTCGGCGAAGCGCCCGGGGTCGAGCGGCAGAAAGACGGAGACGAGGATGCGCCTCTTGTGAGGCCTGCCCGGGGGCGCGTACGGGTCGAGGCGCCGCTGGTCCGTCAGCTGCTGGACTCGCATCGCGACCGGATACGGACCCGTCGGGCCGGGGACCCGAACGGCCTGGACGGCCGCCAGGACAGCCGCGACGACGACAACGGGCAGCAGCAGCATCGCGACGGCTCAGGCACGGCGATTTCGGTGTCTCCCAGGGACGATGGGCTGTCCTTCCGGTCGTCTCTTCTGGCTGCGTCGGGCTTATATAGCTCAGCTGCGCTCCGTGCCATTGGGCCGGAGTCGGGCGTTGCTTACGGCCCGCCTCGCCTCCCCCGACGTCCCGAGAGCCAGGCCGCGACTGATTGCCGACGAGCTGCATCTTGCTGCGCCCCGCGCCCGAACAGAAGGGCCAGTCGCCATCGCGCCGTCTCGTCCGGTGGAGGAGGGTGACTACGACCACAGGGGGGGGGGACAATCAGGCAGCAGATTACCGGCAGGCCCCGCGCGGTCCTCTGCAGAAGCGACACGCATGCCGGGCGCCCACGCGGCTGCCGTCAGCCTGCACGCGAGGAGGCTGTCCGCAGGCAGGCCCTCGAGCGGGAGACGGGGGATGGGAGGCGCCGCGCCGCGCCGTTCAAGCGCTCAGGATTCGCCCCCGGTCTAGCGTCGGGAGGCGAAGCAGCGAATCCGCTTACGGCCTACGTCACCGGCCCGACGCGTCTGACCCTCCGCGGCCGGCTCCGGGCCTTGCGTCGTGGCCTGTGGCTGACTTGACGCGCGGGCAGAAGATGGCTCTGGTCCGACGATGGCGGCTGCGACGCACGTCGACAAGGGCACCGAGGTACAGTGCGAGGACGGAAACAGAGGGGCGACACGAGAATGGCGCGAGGCATCGACACGTGCTGTACCTACTAGATCTATAGCCCCAAGAAACACACTCGCGCGGCCCGCGTCTAAAACGTATATCCAAGTCGTACAGCGTGCAGAGCCGACGCGTACGATCTACGGCGCCACGCGGCACAGCCTGACAAAGGCGCCGCCCGGCTTGGCCGACGGGTGGCGGCCGAGGCCGAGGCGGGCGCGCACGGGCGGCGGCAGCGGCCCAAAGTCGAGCGACCACAGCAGCAGGGCCAGCACGAGGCGCAGGCTCAGCAGGACGAGGCGGCGGCCGAAGCAGGCGCGACGGCCGGCGCCGAAGGACAGAAACGGGCCGGCGGC
>NJEV01000946.1:0-10598 GCA_002591385.1 Cordyceps sp. RAO-2017 | reverse complement strand
ACATACGACATACATACATACATAGCATCCGTACAATAGAAGGGGGCCGATCGCGGCTTGTGTTCACCCTGCGAGAGACAGAGAGGGTCCTGGCATCGGCCCCCTTTCATTTCTTCTCCTCGTTTCTCTTCCTCCGTCTCCCCTTTTCTCCCCCTTTCCATCCTTCCTTTCTCTTCCTTCTTCGGGCCCGTGCGGGGAAGGGGGCAAACATAAAGGGGGGGGGGGCAAGGCGATTGGCTTTAGTTGGGGCCATCCTGCGGCTTTGCTGTTGGCGGGGGGACGTGTGCTGCCTCTTCGCAGCCATGGTAGACCGGGCCGAGCGGGCGAGCGGGCGTACATAGAGCGCGGCGGTACAACAAGATGGAAGCCTCTCGAAACGTCGAGCCGGGGAAGCGAAAGGGCGCCGGCGGTGGCGGTGGGAGAGCGGGGGTGGAAAAAAACCTCATTGGCATCGCGAACCGGAGACGACGACGAGGTCCAGGAGTGGAGATGGAGAGGTGGAGGTGGAGCATCTCGGGGCGGCGTCCGGCAGGGGACAGACGAACAACGAACAGCAAAGAGGGCCAGAATCCGAGCGCCTTCCATCGGACCTCGTCCGAGCCGTGTACGTGAGAGAGCAGGGGAGAGGATGAGGTGAGAAGCATGAGATTTTGAGTAGACGATGCCCCGTCTCTCTCGCCCCCGGAGCCAACCGTTCGGAGGCCATATAGAAGCAGTGTCGACGCCGAGGAGAGGCCAGAGAGAGAGGGCGCAAGATGAAAGGACTGCGGTCCGGATAACACCCCAGGCGCCACGGCCAACTAACTCCGCCCCTGCCCGCCGGACGCTCCTCCACGGGCCCAGGGGCAGAGAGCGGGTAGCCGAGTCGAGCCGCGGATAGACGACGGCCGAAACGGCTGGTAGGTGAGCCCTTGCCCCTGACAGACGCCAGAGGCCCTCGCTTGCCGGCTTGCGCCCAGCGGCCGCGGCATTCCATCGCCCGCACCGGGCCTGGAAAGGCATCCCGGACAGCCGGTCGTCGGCTCGTGGCTCCCAAGCCCACCCCGCACGCGCGGGTATCCCGAGGGCTTGGGTCGGCAAAAAAAGGGGCTGTGCAAGGTTGACCCCTGTTGGAGATGGCTCGCTCGAGGCGTTCATCAGCTCGGCCATCTCGAACGTCCCGCCGGCGTCCTCCCTCACCGGCCGTCTTCGGGCAATCGCGAGCGGCTCGCGCCGATCCGTCTTTAGCACCCGCCCCGTCTTGCGCATCGTCGGGCTGTCTGCTGTCTGCTGTGACGCGTGGCGCGGCCAGCCTGCATCTCAGTACCGTGCTCCATGCTCTGGGTACACCTGGCCGCTGTTCTCTGGACGGCGTCGGAACGAGCGAGCGCGGCAGGTCGTTGCCGGAACTGCAGACGGCAATTCAAGTCTTGCTTCTTTCCGTACTTTCTCGTACCCCATTCGGTTTTCTTCGGCTGGACTTCCGAGCGGGAACACAATGGCCAGGGAGAGCGACAGGGGGCGGGGAATCAGATTAGACATGATCGCTTGTCGCTCAACTCGTAGCTCCTCGTGGGGTCTTTGACAGCTCCTCGTTACCCACCCTGCTGTCTGTCCTCTGCCGAGATCCAACGCGATGCCGTGACGCGTCGTTTCCCTTGCTGTCCAATAATTATGGCGACTGACGCCTGCATGCTCCGACGACGGACCTCTCGCGGCCCGATCGGCAAGCCCTTAGCCCTGTCGATCCAGACAGCAACCCGCGAGAAGCGAAGCCAGGTAAACTCCCGCGGTTTGTGAAGCCCGCAGAGCCGCCCGGTGGGACGGCCGGCCGTGGATACGCACATGATACACGTAGCACCAGTCGCCAGTGCAGCTGAAGCGGCCGTCTGCCCAGCAGGTGAGCGGGTGCCACAACGGAGAAACAGGAACCCTTCCAGCCGACGTCGCCGCCTTTGTCACTTGGAGGGGAAGACTTGTAATCTCGGGCGGGTGGTTTGCGAGGCGGTGAGCACCAGTCGGTGATTCGAGCGCAGTATTGCAGGACTCCTGCTCCTGTCCGGATACCCCCTTGGAATTATCTGGTAAGTAAGCATCCGGGGGGTAGTGATCCCCCCCCCCCCCCTCTCCGAGCCTCTTGGCCTATCGCCAAGGGTGGATTGTTGTTTGCTGATTCGTGGCTGCCCAGCCATATGTGTGGAAGAATCCTTCTCGTTACCTGTAGCTTCCTCCCGTCCTAACCGGCCAGGGAGGGAGGAGCAGAATCGTTTCTTTTCCTGGCACGATCCGCGGCGGGCCGGTGAACTTCCAGGGGTGACGATGGTCCCTAGGCTCGTGCGAACGGGCGAGCTGGACCGCTTCCTGTGCTTGTCCGGCGGTTCGTGGCCTGGAGTCAGAGCTCGTAGCTGGCTTCATTTTCCCTTGTCTCGCTCATGGTCCAGTCGCTGATCCGGGTCCATGTCCCCGGTAATCAAGAGCTGGCCAGCCGCACAGCTTTTCGCCCAGGGTGTCACATTTTCCCCTCCTCCCCCCCCTCCCCCCAAATCCCAGCCCCCCATCCTCTCCCCCCCCCCAAATCTCTTCGCCTCCTCGGAGGGAGCAGATTCCTGGCGGCGATGGTGAAATGCATGACGCCGTAGCACTCCACGAGCTTCTGGCGGCGAGGACGCGAGCCGTCACGCGCTGCACGCCATCTTGCCTAAAGCAGGCCCGTGCATTCTTTTCCACAGCTTCTGATCCCCACCGCGGGACATACATATGTATCTCGATGTGCGTCGGTCTGTTGGGCGGCCGGCCTTTCGGTTGAGGTCAACTGACTATCGCGTCCGCTTGTCCGACCGACGAGGATACCCTGAGAATGTGTGAATTCGACAAGGACACCGAGTGGTCGCGCCGCATGCTCTCGCTCCTTGGCTGGTTTGCACCGCCCCTTCCACGATTAGCGGAACACCACTTCGTCCAGTCCACGGGACAGCATGAAGTGATCGCCTGGCAGCCGGAACGAGACCGGCCGGGCCAGGTCTCGCCATGCTTCTGGCGCCAGCAGGAGACCTACGCCAATCAACGACTCATCCTTGACCGGCCGTGGATGCAGGATTGGGAAACTTGAGGCAGTGACATCGAGAGGCCTTAGCTGAAAACCGGTCCCAGCAGCCACGTCCCCATCTGCTGCAACGGGCCGTGCCCCGGCCCTCTGTCCTTCACGCATTGAAAGCCTGCCCCGGCCTCGAGCGGCGTCTCCTGTGCGTCATGGCTCGTCCAGCCTCCTGGTTCTTGCAATTGGCCCTTGGTGTTCCTCGAGACACCCACCCCCCTCCGACTCGGAACCGGGGGTGGGCTCGCGAGTGAGGTGGTACAAGCAAGAAGCGTGATGGGAGAGTCGGTACGCAAAGTGACGGTCCGGCAAGGCCCAGCAGACACAGCGTCGCAAGCTGTTCCGCACAAAGGTGATGCTTTTTCTCGCCTGGAACAACGACTGCATCGATCTCAGGGTCGCTGCAGAGCTTTCAGTCAGAGCAATCCCCCCCCCTCTCCCTGGAGTCTGCCGGGCCCTGACAATACGCTTTCGAGCCGTCTGGAAGCCTCGAGCAAGAGGGGAGGGGCTCGTGTATGGGTGGACTGGGGCCACGCTCGGGTACCGCCAGACTCCCTAGCCACGAGTAGGGTCAGAGTCGGCATTGAGCACAGCCATTTCCGATTCTTGCTGGCGACTTTCCCACCGAAACGAGCCCATTCCGTCCGGGCAGAAGGCTGCTGGGCTCGATTGCCTAGCCCGTGATGGATCCAGAGTCAGAATTTCACTCGTGGACGGAAGCGCGAGGAGCACGACTGACGGCCTCTGAAGGGACGGAACGGCGCCTCTCGACGAATCCCTCACGGAAACCATCGAGTTGCTTGGTCGAACGTACCAGAAGTATGCTCTGGTGGCCGGCACGTACTTTGCACCAATCGACGAGGTAAGACAGGGGTCCTTTTCCACGGCCAGGGCAGGCTGAAAAAGCTGGCTGCGGTATAGCTGACGAGACCGTGGACAGGAGGAGATTTCGCGTCTGGAATTGATGCACTCTGTGCTATGCAGAGTCTTCGACGACCGGCTCATCTTCCCTCCCGTGGGCGCGCCAAACAGGGTCCTGGACTGCGGCTGCGGAGCGGGAGACTGGGCCGTCGACGTCGCGAGACGATTCCCCGAGTGCGAGGTGCGTTTTCGATTTCGAACGCGGTTGTTCGTGCCGACGCGACTGTGCACATGACCGCCAGACTGCATCGGCAGCTCCCGACTTCCACAGAAGCCGAAAAGGCGAAGATACGGAGTTTCCTGCTTCGTGGCCAGGCGTGCCGGTTCGGGCCTTCAGGTCCTCCCCTCCCAGCATGTCGCGATGGCTATACTCTTTTCATCCCTCTCTTGTCCACCTGGTGGCGAGACTTGTCACCCCGGTGGCGAGGCTTGTCCCGAGCGGATGTCGATGCACCAGACTGGTGTCTTCGTCGTCGTCGTCGTCGTCGTCGTCGTCGTCGTCGTCGTTTCGATCGTCCAAGCTAACGAGACTGGCCAGGTCCTAGGGATAGACGTCAGTCCTCACATGATCCCCGAGGATCCGCCCAACAATCTCGAAATCCAGATCGACGACCTGAATGGGAGGTTGGCAGTGCCACCAGAATGGCGCGTGCAGAAGAGGTGCTAAGGGTACTGCGGCAGATTTACCTTTCCGCCAGACCACTTCGACGTTGTACACAGCCAGATGATGGCTGGCGGGATTCACGCGAACCGATGGCGAAGCTATGTGCAGGACATCTTCCGGGTGCTGCGGCCGGGCGGCTGGTGCCAGATGGTCGAAGTCTACTTCAACGCGCAGTCGGACAACGGAACGCTTGGAAGAGGCAAGCAGCCCACAAGGTCCCGGATGTCTGACGAGGTCGGACGGGAGAGCGGCGGCTGTGCTGACCCGGGCCGAGGACGGATAGATGATGCCTTGTCGCGGTGGTCGAGCCAATACCTCAACACGCTGCATCCACGGAAGGATCCCAGAGCGGCCCTGCAGCTTCCAAGCTGGATGAGGAGCGCCGGATTCAAGGAGGTCGAGTCCAGGCTACTGACGCTGCCCATGTGCGCGTGGCCAGTTGGTATTGTTCCCCCCTACTCCCAGAGTGCCTGCAGGCATGGAGCCTAAGGAGAAAGGGGCCTGACCGGAAACCAAAACAAACGGATGAAAAGAGGCAGAAGCCCGACAGCGCGATATCGGGGCCGCCAACCGCGAGAACGTGGCTCAGCTGCTTCACTCGCTGGCGCTGTATCCGTTCACCCAGCTGCGAGGGTAAGAAGTCGGCGACCGTGGCGTGGTACGGGACTAAGGTTTCGGCAGCATGCCGTTGAACGAGTTCGACCGCCTCGTCGACGAAGCGAGGAGGGAGGCGAGCAATCCCTCATTCAAGGTGCGCGTTCCGGAGAGGAAGGCGAGGTGCTGGTCATTGGCGGCCGGTGCCTGTCGTCGATGCCGGCCACGGGGTTGCGGGCGACAACGGCGCTGACGCTTTGACCGGTGGCAGGCATATTTCCCTCTGTGAGTGGCGGATCACGGGATTCCGAGAGCCAAGGCCAGCCAGGCTAACGGCGGCAACGCAAGCTACGTCTGCATCGGGCGCAAGCCTCGTCGGTAGCGGCGCGTGCGAGCGAAACGGTTGGCTCGTGGCCTCGGCCCTTTGCGGCTCAGGCACAGGCGCTGGTAGCAAATCAGGCCGGCGGACGTTGGCAGGGCGTGAGTGGCAGGGCTCGGATGCCGCGAGGGGTCGCGATCGTTGCAGGAATCGGACGGCCGGACAGAAAGCAAGACAGAGGTCGGAGAGAGCGAGGTTGCAGCTTTTGTGTGTCCGGGCGAGAGCCTCGGGCGGTCGAGGCGCCTGGTCGAGAGCCGGGGCGGCAGCAAGTCGGGGTGTGGCAGCGGCGCCTTGCCTAGCTCCTGCCTGCCTCGCCTGCTCGCACTTACTTGGTCAATCAATGGTCACGCGCCTGCCCTGACTTGCGCTCTGCACCGTGGATCCCTACCTTCCTCGCTTGTCCTTTTTTTTGGCCTGTCTTGTCCTCGTCTCTCTGCTTGTCTCTGCCTCTTCTCCATCGTCCCCTGTCCCTGTCTGCCTCCTCTCTCTCATTCTCTCTCTCTCTCCCTCTACTTCTCACTCCATCGCCCTCCGTCTCTCGCTCGCTGGGTCCCATTCTCTCGCCTCCTCTCTTCCTTTCTCGCCCTCTCTTCCTCTCCGTCTGCTTCTCCCACGGTTCTCTCCCGCGCCAGCCAACGCCTCGACCCGGCGGTGACACTTGTACGACTGCAATCTGCAATCAAGTTCGACGGTCTTCCTGGCCGAATGAGGCCGCGCGCAGGCAGAGACGTGGGCTCCTCGGGGTTGCAGACGCCAGCCAGACCTCCTCCACCAACAGAGGCGGGCACGGAGACGAGAGAGGCCCGTCGTCGATCCGGCAGCAACAGGCGGCGTAAAGGGCATCCGACGCCACTACGCAGCGTACAAGTTTCGGGACGGAGCAGAGAAGCGCTTCTGTCAGTCTCAGGCCCTCAGCCGCACGCGGCGGGATGCAGTCTACGATATGCACAAGCGTGTGACGATTGAGCAGACTCGGCGGAGCACCAAGACATTCCCCCCTTCCCGTCTCACCTAGCCCAAGCCAGGCCCGTCCTCCACCCACTCTTCCTGGCCCGCCGGCTCAGCAGTGCCTACGGCCCGTGGGTACGGAGCTCTCGGCGCCGACGGACTGGGGACCGCCATCTCAATCGGCCGGGGCAGGGCCTGCGCATGTATGTACATGTGTCCAGCTGCCACGGCCTCAGGTAAATTGGACGGAATGGCCTGATGCTCGCCCTACAAGGCCGACATGGCCTGTCCGCGTCAGTCTCGTGCCCCGATCGGAAGCCCCGACATGTCGCTGTCTGCAAAGCCGATCCGCGGGAGTAAAGGGCCATCACGCAGTCTGTGCGTCCATCATCGCCAACCAGACATCTTGGCAACCATCTCGGCTGGCTCCTCAGCTCCTGGCCTGCTGGAGCCCGCAGCTCGTCGGTCCGCCAAAGAAGCCCGAGTGCTCAGGCCCGACGGCCGTGTCGAGCGACCAAGTCAGTGGCAGCCGCTGCGGTCGATTCATGGCCAAACCCCGTTTGTTCCAGGGCTAAGACAGCCAGCCGCTCAGCAGCAGTTGCAGCATTGAGCTACAAGTCTCAGCGACGGTCGTTGCAGCGTCAGGTGACGTCTCCACTGCCGCCGACCCAGCCGTCGGCCCAATAAGGCAATGGGCGGTCAGTGCATCCGGCCGAAAGAAATTTTTCTATTGGCTCGGCAGCTACTTTCGTACAAAGTACCTGCCTGTCTGGCACTCTCTGGCACTTTGGTGCAAGTACCTGGGTACGCTCGTAGCTACACTGACATGGGTCGTCTCCAGGGACGCTCCATCTCGATAACCCTGCCGTGATTGGCCAATGCTCGTCCTCCTCAAGCTCTCTCCCAAGTCTCGGCTCTTCCCAGCGGCCTGAAATCGCGGGCGAGAGACGACCGGCCTCGTCATCCTGTGCGCTCTCACCAGATTCAGCAGCCAGATGATGGCAATGGCGTCGCGATTCCGCCCCCCTCCCCTCGCCGCTCTGCGCTTGCGCGGGCTCCCGCGACAGCTCGTCCCAGCTCCCCGACTCTACTCGGCAGACGCCCCGGATGCGCCGCCCCCGCTGCTGCAGAAGCTCAAGGGCGAGCTCAAGTCGGCCATGCGGGCCAAAGACGCACCGCGACTCGCCGTCCTGCGCGCCGTCATGTCGGCCAACCTCAACGCCTCCAAGACGACCAGCCCGATCAAGACGGATGTCCAGCTCGTCGGCCTGATGCGCAGGATCCAGAAGGCGGCTCGCGAGGCAGCCGACGAGGCCCAGGCTGCCGGAAGGGAAGACCTTGTCGACAAGGAGAAGCAGCAGATTCGCATCATGGACGAATACCTAGCAGATAGCGGGGTGCAGTCTCTGGGCGAGGCCGAGCTCGCGACGCTGGCTCAACAGGCCATCGAGGCCTCGCAAGGCGCCGGCACGGCTGCCAAGGCGCTGGTGGGAGACGTCATGAAGCGTCTCGCCGCCGCCCTCGAGGGCAAGGACGTGGACAGGAAGCAGGTCGCCGCCCTGGTCAAGAAGCTGACCAGCCAGTGACGGGAACCCAGGTCCGGCGTGTATGATGCATGTGCGGGAGAAAAGGGAATACTATGATGATGTAGGTAGGGAACGGAACGCTCTCAGCTACTATTCCTCCAAGCGGCCGAAGTCGGATGATGGATGCTGAGCCTCGGCGTGAGTCAGCCGCAACCCCGCCGAATTCATCGCCGGGCTTCTGTTTCAGCAAGCGAAGCGGTCGACAGAAAATCACACGCTCTCCTCCTCTCTTCTCATCCTTCCTATTCAAGTTCGGGTTGCAGCCGTGGTGGTGCCGCTGCAGCTCTTCGCCTTGTTTCATTGCTTCGCCTCTGGCCCATCCCAACCGTCTATCAGCAAGCGTCGGCTCAAGCCGCGGACGCTCGCGGAAGCCCGCCCTTGCTCCATGGCCCGCCGGATCATCAGCTCCGGCTCCGAGTTCGAGGCTGAAATTGCTTATTCGCGAGCCGTCGTCGTGGACGGCTGGGCCTTTGTCGCCGGGACCACCGGGTGAGCCTCGCCGCGCCCCCTTTCATTTCGTCGGCAGCGTCGCCAACGTGGCCAGATATGACTATCGAACGGGGGAAATCTCGCCAGACACGGCGGAGCAGGCGGAGCAGGCGCTCGCCAACATCGGGAGAGCGCTCGAAGAGGCAGGCTTTGGCATGGCCGACGTGGTTCGAGTACGGTACATCCTGCCGAACCGGGCCGACTTTCCGTCCATCTGGCCCGTGTTAAGGAGATGGTTCGGCGAGACGCGGCCGGCGGCCACGATGATACAGTCTGGCCTGATGAAGGAGGAGATGAAGGTTGAAATTGAGGTGACGGCGAAAAGGGGCCAAGGTACGGATGTCGGCATGTAAAGCTGGTTCGCCGGATGCATAGACGATGAGTGGGTGGCCGCACGCTGCAACAACGGCGGCGACGGCTCGGAGAGAAGACAGGAATAGAACGGTTCAATGGACGAGGGCGGCGACCAAGGCTCCGGCGGCGAAGGTGCTGGCAATGCTGACGAGGCTGGAGGCGGAGAGCAGCGAGATGCCGCTGATGCCATGGCCGGAGGTGCAGCCGCCGGCCATGCTAGCGCCGAGAGCCATGGCGAAGCCGCCGGCGGCGGCGAACAGGGGGCGGGCCTCGAAGGCGGGGCGGACGGCGAAGGACGGGGCGGCGTGGAGGAGGCCCCAGGCGCCGGCGACGACGCCGAGACCGAAGAGGAGGCTCCGGTAGGGGCGAGGGGTCGGGTCGCGGCGGAAGCCGGCGACGAGGGACCAGAACAGGGTGCCGGCCTCCTCGTACGAGGCGGAGACGCCGATCATGGAGCGGCGCGCGACGAGGGAGACGAGCTGGGCGAGGCCGATGAGCAGGCCGCCGACGGCGCCGACGACGTTGGCACCGGGGCTCGGCCGGCCGTGGCTGGCGGTGAGGGCGACGAGGGCGACGCAGGCGGCGACAAGGAGCAGCAGGGCGGCGGGCCTGGAGAGGCGGAGCTGCTCGTGGACGGCGCACGGCTCGGGCGTGGCGTTCATGGCGCGGCGGCGGCGCTGGACGAGGTCGGCGAGGTAGCCGGCCCACAGGACGCCGGCGGCGACGGCGCCGGCGAGGGTGTAGACGGCGGCCGGCACGCCGGCGGCGAGCTGGGCGTACAGGGCGCCGGGGCACGAGGCGGACAGGGCGATGCCGGTGCCGAGCAGGAGGCCGCCGATGACGTTGCCGTCGTACTTGGAGAAGAGGGCGAGCGGGGAGGAGCAGCGGGACGGGAGGCGGACGTGGCCGAGGCGCTCGGCGGCGCTGTAGACGAGGCTGGCGCGGCGTCAGCGATTTGATGTCGTGCTACAACGTGCCAAGCAAAAAAAAAAAAAAAGGGAGAAACGGACGCGCTGCTGGCGGTGGCTGCCAGAAAGGTCTGCATCATGTGCCAGTTTTGAAACCTCATCTGGGCGGCGATGATGGAAGGGTCGTGGAAGCCGGAGGCGGTCATGGCGGCGCCGAAGACGGCGCCGGACAGGGCGATCTCGGCCATGCGGATCCCGTGTGCTACCCTATACAGCCCGTGCCCACGCCCCGGCGGATGAAGACGCAGCCGGTACCGACGGCGCGATTCGAGATGCACGGCAGGCAAGAGAGAGCCTGCAGGCCTTTTGAGGCATACAACAGATGCGTGAGTGAGTGAGTGAGTGTGTTCCTGCTCAACATGGGCCATCGTCCACGCCGCCGGTCCCGGCAACTCGTCTTATAAAAGTCCGGCGCGGCTCGAAAGGGGGCGCCGTCAGGCCATGTCGAAAGGGGGCCAGCAGGCCATCGCGGTCGCCGCCTCGGGCTCCATGGACGAAGCCGAGTCGTGCCTCGCAGGCCCGGGCCGCCAGACCAGGAAAGCGGGCGGGCTGAACGGCGACCTGTTGGAAAACAAGACCGAGCCCTGGGACTCGACTCGAGTTGGAGGCCAGCCGGCCTGCT
>NJEV01000945.1:0-10627 GCA_002591385.1 Cordyceps sp. RAO-2017 | reverse complement strand
AGTAGGGCGGCAGGAACTGGGCGCGGCTCATGACCTCGACGCGCAGGCCGAGGACGTGGCCGCCGTCGACGGCGTGCGGGTCCGGGTCGCGCACCTTGAAGGCCGTGACGGGGGCGCAGGTCCGGTAGCGGCACTGCTGCATGTACGCGCGCTGCTGGGCCGGGCGCGGGCCAAGCCTGTTGTTGTCGGCGTGGGCGCCGCGCGACGACGCCGTTGACGCGGATGCCTGGCGCGCGACGTCGGACGAGGGGGACCCGGAGAACGCCATGCCCCGGACGGCAGCGCTAGACGACAGGATCGTCGAGCATTGGATCTTGAGCGCCTTGCGCAGGCTGGCCACTGACGATTGGCCGTCAGCGAAATTCCTGGCCCGGAGCCGGGTCGCGCGTGGTCGCCGGGTGACGGACCGCGCGCGCGCGCGCGTGTTTGCGGCTTACCTTCGGCCCGGAGGTCTTGTATGTCCCGGTCCAGCGGCGTGCTCTCCGACCCGGTCTGGGGCGACGCCATGGCTTGTCGTCCAGCTGCGCGCAGGGCGGCGAGGCGGGGCGCAAGCAGGTTGGCGGTTTCGCGATCAGGACCTCGGGCGCGTCATTGCCTCGTGCAAGGCTGACTGCATCGGCCGATAAGATAAGATGTCTGCCCTGCTGAAGGGTCCAGCGGGCGTCCAACGCGGTCCGCGCGCAGACTCGCCGGCTGACTAAGTGCCCAGGCTTCTGCTTTAGTAGCCCCACCCATTTCGCGGGGCCGCCCCTGATTCGGAAAGTGTGGAGCGCGCAATTTCGTTGTTCCGATCAGGATCTCGGACCGCTTTGTATCACCACCGCGGCCGCCCCGAGCTTGAAACCGCCCATTCGCATTCCTCAGGTACGGGCCTTTCCAGCGGCAGTTATCAGCGACCTCTGCCGGCCCGGCCTTTCTTCTCCTTCTTCCCCCTTTTCTTCTTCTATTCGCTGCTCTTCTTCTCACGACGTGTTCGTTTCTCCCTTCTCCTTGCGTCGGGCTGCGAAATCGATTATCCCCTCGTTCGTTTAGCTACAAAAAATACTCCCGATCTGGTTGTGACTCCCCGGCGCCAAAAAAGGCCACGGTAGCTTCACCAGGCGCGACGACTCTCGCCAACGCTATAGGCTGCGACGACCACCCTCTTTGTCTCCTTCTCTTCTGCCTGTTTAACGTCACCGGACTTGCTTGCAGACACGGTTTCTTGAATCTGACATACATCGTTCAACGCTCCCTGTACCTCACGAGTCACTCTTTCTCCTACCTAACACGTTTTGCCGACGTTTTGGGCCCAAGTCTCAGCGAGGATCGGAAAGTCTCTTGCTCCCGAGGAAGAACGACCACCGACGACGTGGACATATATCGATCGAGCAAACCCGATTTCGACATACTCCGGGCCCGAGCGGACGGCTGAATCGAGAGCACCGTCTGTCCCTTTTCCTCCCCCGCGAAACGCCACCTATGGGTGCCCGAGCCAGACGACCCAAGTCGCCCGAGTCCAGTCGACCACTTTCCGTGCAGACGAACAATGCCAACGGCAAGATGAAGAGCGGCCTTGAGATGCGACGCAAGCTCAGCCATCCCGACGTGGATGGCGTGACGCAAAACTTCCTCGCCCGCGAGAGCTTCTCCCTGGACGAGCCCGTGCCCAAAACACCGACCGGCAACCAGCATGGCTTCTTCGACCTGCCCCTGCAAGACCAGAGGAACTTTCTCCTACTCGTCCTGCTCTACTTCCTACAAGGCATCCCCATGGGCCTGGCCATGGGGTCCGTCCCCTTCCTGCTCAAGAACCACATGTCGTACGGAGAGATCGGCACCTTCAGCCTGGCCTCGTACCCCTATTCCTTGAAGCTCTTCTGGAGCCCGTTTGTCGATGCCGTGTGGAGCCCGCGGATCGGGCGGCGGAAGACGTGGATCGTGCCCATCCAGTTCCTCTCCGGCTTCGGCATGCTCTGGCTGGGGGCGCACGTCGAGGAGATGATGCAGACGACGGGCAAGGCGGGCGGCCCGACCGTGTGGGGCTTCATGCTGTGGTGGTTCTTCCTGGTCCTGATGTGCGCGACGCAGGACATCGCCGTCGACGGCTGGGCCCTGACGCTGCTGACGCCGGCCAACGTGTCGTACGCGTCGACGGCGCAGACGGTCGGCCTGACGGCGGGCCACTTCATGTCGTACACGGTCTTCCTGGCGCTCAACGCCAAGGACTTCGCCAACAAGTGGATCCGGTCGGTGCCGTCGGAGGAGGGCCTCGTCTCGCTCGGCGGGTACCTGACCTTCTGGGGCTGGGCCTACATCGCCGTCACGGTCGGCCTGGGCCTGCTGAAGCGCGAGGAGAAGTCGCACAACGAGGACGGCGTGTGGGACGTGTACAAGATCATGTGGGGCATCCTGAAGCTGAAGAACGTGCAGACCATCATCATCGTCCACCTCATCGCCAAGATCGGCTTCCAGGCCAACGACGGGGTGACGAACCTCAAGCTGCTGGACAAGGGCTTCGGCAAGGACAACATGGCGCTGACGGTGCTCATCGACTTCCCCTTCGAGATCGGGCTGGGCTACTACGCCGGCATGTGGTCGCAAAAGTACACGCCGATGCGGCTGTGGTGCTGGGGCTTCGTCGGGCGGCTGGCGGCGGCCATGCTGGCGCAGCTCACCGTTGCCATCTTCCCGAGCAACGGGGTGACGTCGTGGTATCTACTCGTCGTCATCGGCGAGCACGTGCTGTCGACCTTTACCAACACCATCATGTTCGTCGCCGTGTCGGCATTCCACGCCAAGGTCTCGGATCCGGTCATCGGCGGCACGTACATGACTCTTCTGGCGACGTACGTGCACCCTCGATAACCCCCTCTGCTCGTCGGGACAGAAAACTAACCAGTCTTGTGGATAGGGTTTCGAACCTGGGCGGGACATTCCCTCGGTATTTTGTGCTCAAGCTCGTGGACGCGCTGACCGTGGCCACCTGCCACCCGAACGCGTCGGCCTCGCAGTCCGGGCTGAAGGGCCCGCTCGTGACGGAGGCCTTCTCGTGCGCGGTGCAGGCGGAGAAGGAGAGGTGCGAGAAGGGCGGGGGCAGCTGCGAGATGCTGCACGACGGATACTACATGGTCAACGTGCTCTGCGTGGCCTTTGGGACGGCGACGTTCCTGTGGTACATCCGGCCCAAGGTGCTGCAGCTGCAAAGCCTGCCGATGAAGGCGTGGAGGCTGGCCCCGGGGCGGTGATGACGAGGAGGGCAGGGGGAGACGGGTTCGCATCCGGCGCACGGCTACGGGTAGAGAGGGAGATCATTTGTTACGTACACACGTTGAGCATCTCGGCGGTAGAAGCTTGGGCGAGTCTTGGCCTTGGGAGACGGGAAGAGAAGGGAAAGAGGGTGGCGTCATAGTGTCCATACAGGCGCGTCGCAATGCTTCGTAGCGTTGCCATTTGTTGCGCCATGCATCAAGCACACTGGGCCTGCAGGAACCCGGCGACTGCCCAGCTACCAAGAGGATGTAGATTCGCAAGTGTCGCATCACCCTTAGCTGGCGCCAATGCGCATCCTGCCTTAGGCCTGCGGATGCCTCCGAGGACAGGTCGTCCTAGGCCAGCGCGGGATATCGTAAGTCCGCTGTCGTCGTCATCCCTTTGGTAGGGCTGGAGTGACAGAGAACTGTGGCGGAAGAAAATGAGCGAATGAAAAGCTGCCAAGAAGAAGACAGATGCATGCATTCATCACCTTACCCACGCTGGTCAGAAGTACTGGCGGCTAGAGCCACCAGGGAGCGTCGTTGCCATATCATCGATGATGGCTGTGGGCCGCGCGTCAGTCCCAAGAGTTAGACACAGCGACGGGCAGACGAGGCGGCAAGCACACAAGCGGCCCCGGTCAGCGTGGGCAGCAAGAGCCGATTGGCGACAGGGCAGCGATGATACGAGACTCAGGACGAAGGCAGGCTCCATGTGCGTTGTGGCTGTGCGTGCCATACGCAGGAACGCGGTGAAGGAGGCGCTGGGGGGCCAGCGGTCGTCAACAGCCGGGTGCTCGCTCTTCGGCATTCGGCCGCTTCGTCGGTGCCGAGCCTCAACCCCTACGGCGGTGCTCCCCAAGCCGACAAAAACCAGGACGGGGCAGCGCCCTAGAAAATAGACGAGAATTGATGTATCGGTTCGTGCCTGCCGGACTTGCTCCTGCTTCTGTCCCTTTGGCATTGCGGGCGCCGCCCCTACCTGAACTACCTGGGTAGTTGCAGGAGCAGGGATTGTGGCCAGCGATGCACAGCCCGGTTGCTGGCAGATATTACTAGAATGGGCGTACTCACAGTCGTCATCGTCCAGACAAACCGCTACCGCCTTCTGCTTTGTTTTTGGGCTTGTCTACTGCGTAGTCCGGAATGGCTACTGCGTAGCCTGAAAGTACGTAGCTTGTGGCTTGGTTACCCCGCCACGCCCCCCCACCAACTTTGTATATACCGCCATGGGATAGATACATCGTGCCCAGCAACGCCCTTTCAATCAAGGTCACCGCCCGCGCCCGGCCAAACGCACACATAGGCCAATTCGTTCAAAAACGCGATAAAAAGAGGCATCGCGAGATGTTGCAACTTCTCGGCCCGTCAATTAATCCGGCCGGCGCCGTTCAACGACCTCTGCCGACTGCCCCCTGCCGCCTCCCTAGTGTATATGCCTCTTATAGTCGCCTACGTACGCGGGCGCGGGCGCGGGCGCAGGCGCGCGGTGACCTTGATTAAATGGCGTTGCTAGGCGCGATGTATCTAGCCCATGGCGTTACATATAAAATTGGTGGGTGGGCGTGGCGGGGTCACTTAGCCACAAGCTACGTACTTTCGGGATACGCAGTAGCCAAACTAGACTACGCAGTAGACAAGCCCTTGTTTTTACCCCTTTCCGCTTTCGCCCGAGCCTGGGTAGAGTTGCTGGCGACAATGCTTTCTTCTTTCTCCCGGGCCTGGGTAGAGTGCGAGGTAGCTGGCCGGGTCTCCGTGGATGCTGGCGGACAAGAGTGCATAGAAATTTTGCGGGAGGGGTGTACCACCCGCCCGGAAACGACATCAACTCTTGTTGCTTTGCTCCGCACATGGTGGCCTCACACGTCCCGTGGGAACCGGCTGTCTCCTGTGGACTCTGGGAGCCGGGCTCGGCGCCGGCACTGCCAAAGGGACAGGGAGCCGGCTTTCAATTGACCATAGCACTGCTCAGGGGACTGCAGGGCCGTCGCATCACGTGCACACGCCCATCTCTCGGCGCTGACGGAACAGAGAGGTTGAGAAAGATTCGAACGTCCTGGCCTGGTAGGCAGTAGGACGCAGGCGCTGGGGGATTCGAACGATGGGATCGGGCCCGGCCTTGGCAGGCGGCTCGTCAGGTCCGGGTACGATGTCCCACACGGCCGGCCGCTCGTCGCAGGAGCTCTCGTATGCTGGGTCGGCACAAGGGGCGCAAACACACTTGTGAGATGATTGGCCGCGCCTCGTTTTTTTATTCCAAGGATAAAGAGGAACCAAGACAGGGCCTTCTCCCTATCATCGCACCGCCTACTCACCCCGACGACCTCGGGGAACAAAGGAGGTCCTATTCGCCCACTCCCGCTTCCTGTCCGCCCTTCGCCTCCGGTCCACCTCTGTCCCTGTTCGCCCACCGCTCCCGCTCCCTGTCCGACACCCCCGGTTTACCCCTGCTGTGGCCTACGACCAACGGACCGCCGTGAGGCCTCTCTCCTCTCTCCTCTCTCCTCGCCCGTCTCTGGCTGCTGTGGCGCAGCCAGCCCTAAAGCACCAGCGGGTTGCGGTCCTCGCCCGCAAGTTTGGCCCGGTTCTCAGTCGGTCTACAAACACCCTCGGGCTTCGCACATGGCACCAAGCGCGACCAGGGGCCGCGGGGGCAGGGGCCTGGCCAGCTTCCCGGCCTGTGACAGAGCGAGCGCTGTAGAGTAGGGCCAGCGCCGTCCGAGCAGTGAGGTACAGGCGGGCCATCACCCAGAGGCCACTGTAGACCAGGCCCGGCACCGCTGGAGTGGTAGGCGGGCGGGCCAGCGCGACGGGAGCAGACTCTTAGCGCCTATCCAGGTCCGTCAAGAAGGGTGAGGGAAGCGCCAAAACCACGCACCTCTCCGATCACCACCTCTTCCATCGCCAACTCTCCTCTCGCCTACACAGTACTGTCAAGGAAGTCTCCTCCGAGCAGAGCCGTCCATTGTTGTTCATCCGTCGGGAGAAGCCTACCGGAGCCACAGCAAGCACAGGTTTTACGCCAAGGCCGATTCTCGCCGCGCCCAAGCTTCGTTCCGACCTGGCCCCACAGCACCCGGCTCGGTAGAGAGTCGAGACACGATGAGCCTGTCCGCCGAGGCCCTCATCGCCCTCGCATCGCTCGTCACAGGATTGCCTCCGACGGTTCTGGCCGTGACCAAGTTTGTCGAACGCTACCAGCGGAAAAGACGCCCGGAGTCGAGTCATGGAGCTGTACGTCTGAGTTTTGTCTGTTGATGACGACATCGGAGCCGGAACGCTGACCGAAACGAACGTCGGTCTAGCTGCCGGTAGTGGGGCCTTTGGACGGGTCGCTCGACTCACGCCCGCCCCCGCCGCCGCCGGTCCTTATCCGCGCCAGAGGTGGCGACGCGACCGACGACGCATGCTGTCCCTCCGGCCGAGACTCGCCGCGAACGCACAAATGGGCGCCGGCGCCGGCCGCGTCCCACTTCAGCCGGGTCAGGCCGATGCTCTTGTATTGAACTGGCGCTCAAGACTGACTGCTGGGACGTGCACGCAGACGCCTACCCTCGTCGAGCCGGACAAGATCCAACAGGTCGAAGCGGCGCATACGTGGTGACAGGGCAAGCGTTGACGACCGGTCACGGCGGCGCGCCCGAGATGATTGTTCCTTCGATACATACTACCTACATATCTGTCCCCGCGGACGATGATGATGACATTTGTTTGTGCCCCCGACTCTTGACAACCTGCAGCCACATGCTAAACACATGCAGCCTTGCACCATGTACACGCGACGAGCTTCGGCACCCTTCCTGTACGGGCGGTTCATCGGGGGTTTTGGCGAAAGGAAGAGATGGCAATAGAATGATGACGAGTTTAGCAAGATCCAGTTCCTTTCTATATCTAGAGCCGGCCGTCTTTTGTCTTACTTACTCTGAGGTGCCTTGTCCTTATCCCAGGCCATTGGGGATCTCCTCCCATTGCTGACCAACTGGCAGACAGCTCCACGACTAAGCGGTACCAAGAAAGGGTAGGTAGTCTCGCCTCGGCAACGCCCTTCTATAGCTAGCCTTATATTATTATCATTGGATTCACTTTTATGCCTCTTCCCTGAGCGGCACCGCGATTCGCAAGACGTCCGGTCCCTTTGGAGTTACACGCATTCGGTACATACGACCTCTCTGTAATGCTGGGGAGCGATTGACAAGGGGCTTGGTGCCATGGACGAATGAACAGGGAAGTTTGTATGGCGGGCTCTCATTGGCCAGCATAACAAGACGCGACCCGTCCGGCACTCAATTGAATTCATCGTGCTCCGATTGGCCGGCTTGCTGAAGCTTACTGACCATCACGTCACAGCGCGGATGCGCAAGGTACGTGCCCCGCCGCACGAACACGCGCAACGCTCGGTTCCCTCGCAGACCGGGAACACGGCGACTGTCTACAGGTCGCTGTAGCAGCGGAACAAGGCCTGCGGAAGAAGACGAGAGCCACGCGAGAAGCTGTCACTCGAGGCCAGGCGTGGTGCGAGGGTGAAGCGGGGAGCGGAACAGGGCGACTGGTCAGGCCCGCTGCCCGCCGTTGGCCAAGTGCCGAAGCCGGGCATGTGTTTGCAATCCGACAAGGTGGGCATCTGGCGCGGTACATGGCGGCTTGGAGGTCGGCCTGGAGGCGAGTCTATCGCAAGAGTCACCCTATCCATCCCAGTTATTCGCGTGCATTACTCTTCCCTTGGCCTGCTGTTGGCAAGGCACGCGAGGCGTGTGATGATATCGACTTGCAGGTCCGGCGCCGTCGTCTTCGGCGGCGGCCATCATTGTAATGTGTCTATGTGGTAGGTACATATGTACGTATGCATGTATGTATGTATGTATGCATGTACGTGCATTGGCGGGGCAGTGGTGCGGGGTCGCTAAGGCTGTCGCGCGGGAGGGGGGGAGTGGGGGTGTGTTCTGGAAGGGGTGTACAAGCGAATAGAAGGCCGTTGCCCGCGACAAAAACGTATCAAAGTAGTCCGTATCGTGTCGATCGATTTTGCTCTACCAACTGTCGACCTTCTTTCCTCTGCCGACTCCTGCGATGCCAACAGCGGCTACGAGATCCCGACAGCTTCTACTACCTATCCTAGGTCTAATAGCCTTACGGGTCCAGACACTTGGAAAGAAAAAAGGACGACTTGATCAGCGTGTTAATCCTGATAGTTGGTGGCAAGGCAGAATGCTCATAGACACCCTTTGAAAAATCACCGGCTAGGTACCTAGGTAGGTCAATGTACTCTTGGCTTGCTCGTTCGTCAAGGAACGCGCTTCAGGCGACTCGGCCGGCCCTCTTGCCCCTTCTTTCCTTTTTCCTTATTCTTGCTCTTTTCCATTGGAGGCTGCGGCGTGGCCACGTTTCTGCCGCACTGCACGGCCGCTGGCGGACGCGCTCCCCCGACATCCGCGCCTCGGGTTGCGGCCGAATCAGCAGGCGGCAGGATGCTCCCCCGCGAGGACGAGATATACTGTACAGTACGTACAGAGTAATTTAGGCTCTTACTCAGCGCGCCCGTTTTAATCAATCGAGGCCGCAGCGGTAATTTAATAAGACGCGGGATGGGATCTGGGTTAGGGTTAGGAAAAGAGTCCCTTCCTTGGTCATGTATTGAAGAGGCCGACGGCGAGAGACGGCGATGGCGGGGTGCCAGGTGCCCAATCTGAAGGAGAGATGGAAGTTCTACGGGGCAGTGCCGCCGCGGCTATGAGGGCTGCTAGTCTCGATCAGCCGTCGGGGTTGGACCGAATCGCCCGGATGACATGGCTCGGTAGTGCCTTGTTCTCGACAACGGGTCGAGGCACTTGCTGGGATCGACATGTACCCCGCGATACGTTGTCGGTAGCGAGCACTGCTTGTAACCATCTCGACCTGTCTCCGCCCAAGGGTCGTCTCGACAGGCACGTCAGGCGAGGGTATATACATGTATATACATGACTGTACCGTACCCCTGCCCTTCTGCTCAGCTATCCCCTGGCGAGCATCACCATGCCTTGCAGCGGTTGGGCTGACAGTCAAGTCGGTTTTCAATATCGATGTCTGGTGCCAGCTCAGGCCTGACCGCGCAGGGCAGCTCACCGCCCCCCAGGAGCCGGATCGGCGGCAAACAGGAGGCTGGCGCTCGCCCGGCTGTCGCACCCCAGTCGCCTTGAGCCTTGTCCGTCAAGGCAGGGCCGAGTCGACTCTGCAAGACCGGCTGGCCCGCCATAGGCAGCAGCTGTAGCCCCTGCTCTTACACCGGTGCCGGCTGCACACGCAGCTGGCTGTCTGGACGTCGATGGCGGGCGGAAAAGAGTCGCTTCTCTGACACTGATGTCAGCCACGGGCGGGGACTGAAGATTCTCCTCCCGATTCGCTCTCACAATGACAGCATGGTGGACAGGATTCTTAGGCATGGATGTGACGAGTCCCACTCGCAACTTGAATGCTTCCGCGATAGGAAGACGTCTGCCCGCGACCTCGGAGCCCCCGCGGCAACATCCCGTGGAGGATATAGAGCGACGCGCAGTGCTGGAAGGGGCCGCTTTCGTTACCAAGCTGCCGCCCTTCGCTCGTGCGCCAAGAGGATGCCATCCAGCCGCCAGGTCCATGGCCCAGGCCAAGCGGAGGGGTCGCGAGAAGGATTCGTGTGGCTTGTGTCGCAGCGAAGCATGGGAAATCACCCACGAGACTAGTCCGTTCCGGGCCAGGCACAGCAAAACCGCTTTGTTCTCTTGCTGTCTCCGCTGCCGCGGGGGTCCGCCCGTCTCGAGTACCGCCCGGCCGCTCGCCTGGACACGGCAACAAGGGCAGCTCGGCGGGATGAAGCGTGTATAGAGCCGTCGGCCGATGTAGCGGGACGTGGCAGCGTCAACATCAAGACGCTTGACAGAGCCCGAGCCCGGAAGAGGCTGCCCCTTGTCCCATCGCTCTTGCGGCCTACCGTCAGACTACATAATCCGTCGCAGGCAAACACCTACCTGCCAGTGTCGTTGCAACAAAACGCTCAACAGTTGCATGCCTTTCCCACACCGAGACCGCTTCTTGACCCTCCCATCCGTCTCGCCGGCCTCGTACGCCGGCCATCAGCCCAAGGAATCAGGATGACCATCTCGCTCGAGGCCCTGATCATCATCAGTGTCACTTTGTTCACGGGTACGCCTCCAGCCGTCCTGGTCGCCTCCAAATTCATCGACCGCTGCCGCAGAGAGAGACGGCTGGAGCGGACTCACGAGCCTTCACTCGACGTGAGCATGCTCCGATGACGACCGGGCCCTCGAGACTCGACTAAACTTGGTTCCAGCTGCCGGAGGTGGGGCCGTTGCCGACGCCGGCCGAGCCCCGCTTGCCGCCGCCGGCCGTCGTCAGCGCCCGAAGCGGCGACGCGACCGACG
>NJEV01000944.1:0-10642 GCA_002591385.1 Cordyceps sp. RAO-2017 | reverse complement strand
TGCGAGTAGCACTACTCTAATTCTGAGGTTAATATAAGCGAATGGCGAGGCCATTGTAAGGTGGGGCAGGTTTTCTGTTCTGCGGTGGCATACGTATTCCTGGTAGTAATACTGCATCTACGAATAATCGCGTGTTTGCCTAGGTAGGTAGTAATTTCCAATCGCTGGGCCTTGATCTTACCCTTCTCCGTCAACCGTGTCGGCAACTCCTTCCGACTCACCCCGTAACACGTGACTCGTCTAAAAACCGAGCATCGGCCTGGTTTGGTGGCGTATGACGGGACACGATTGTCGTTGCCATATCCAGGCGTGGGCCATGACGTATAAGGTCCTCACAGGTGATTAGTCTTACTTCTCTCCGACCTTCCCTAGGGTGATGCCTAGGCAGGTGTGAGAATCTCACTCAATAGGTAGGTGAGAGTTAACCACCATGTGATCATCCATCCAGACTAGATCCTCCTCCATGAGATGGTTACCTTCAGGCGGATGCGTCGAGTGGCACCCGATGAAGGCGCATATTGCCGGCCAGGATGGATAGGCCCGCAAGTTCACCTAACAACCAATGTCTCTGGCACTTGCTTTTGGCGAAGCCCCAAGTTGCCAACCTGCAGCGCGCACTTGCAACCTTCGGATGGCAGGACTGAGCGTGCTGCGCCCATGCAGCCACGTCCAGCATGACCCCTTGGCGGGAAGCCAACAGGCCGTCGCCTTCAGCCTTCAGAGCATCAGAACCCATGCTCGCTAAGCGCTTGTCAGCCGGGACGCCTTGCGGACTGCCATCAGCTGTCCCTTTTCTCCAGCAGGCACAGCCGATTCTCACCTATCCGTCCCCGCGTCACGCCCGGGAAACTAATGACCAGGGTCACGAGGCTCTGTCGCCACCTTCCCCGGTACGTACCAGGACCGCAACCGCAAGGCACATCGAGTCGATAGGCATCCGATAGCGGACGGCAGGCGCGCAAGGCGAGCCTTGGTCCTCAACCGCCGAAGAAAGAAACCTTATACTGACCTCTTGCCTTCCCCGACGGCACGACGGGCTACCTTCACTCCACCAGGCCGTTCTTCCATCATGGCCAAGACCCGCAATGCTTCTGCTCAAGCAGGAATGATGCAGCTGCGCACTCGGAGGGAAAAGAACTTCGACGAGATTGAATCGACCCTGCCTCCGAGCCCAGGGACGCCGCCCAAGCCTAGCGTAAAGCGCTGCTCCGTGCTGGGCAGCCTCTTGCGTAGGCTGGCAATATTCATACCGTTCGGCGCTGGCCCCAATAAGGGCGACATTGTCTGGCTCCTAGACAACACGGCCTTCCAGGCTGTCCCTGGTGGCTCCTGGCGTGCCGAGTTTGTCGCCGCCGTCTTCGAGCGAGAGGACAAAGGCAGGCTCGTTGACGTCGTCAGTGGTGTGGCCCGGGCCGTGGGCCTGACCGACGACGCCGAGGAGCGTCGAACGGTGGAGGAGAGAGTGCTTCCGTTTTTATGGGATCTTCGCCCGGCCACGATAATAACGGCCCTTCACCAGGGAAAGCAGCTGAAGCTCGGTCCTACGGACGTCAACGGCTTGTCATCCAACGTCTTGAGAGTCCCGGGCCGCACCGGGGGCTCGCTGGTCAGGACTTTGGCCAAATCCGGTTCCGGCTCCGGTGCGATACCGCAGATGCAGACGTATTACGCAGGGCCCGATGGTTGGGGAGTCATATCCGGTGCGTGCGAGGCTTGTTTCATCAGTCAATTTTTCGGCTCCCGCACTCAACCTCCCGAGACTGATTGGTAGGAGTGCAGCGGCGCTGCCGTGATGGTAGAGGAATGTTCGCGCGCCAGCTGACAAAGTCACTAGACGTCGACGATACAATCAAAGTCACGCTGACGAGCGACCCGGTGGGAATTCTTCGCGAATCGTTTGTCAGTCCGCCAAGCCCGATTCCCGGCATGCCCGAGCTTTATGCCGAGATGAAGTCTCTGCTGCCCAGCGACACCGCTTGGTTTTACCTCTCAGCCTCTCCGTACAACCTGTATCCGTTCCTCAAACAGTTCCGCAAGCGGTTCTATCCGCCGGGGACGCTGATCCTGCGCGACTCGAGCTGGAAAACGGTAGCCGGCCTGCTTTCGGCATTGACTCTGGACACGGAAGAGTACAAGGTAGATCGGATGAGAAAAATCCACACGTGGCTGCCGAGGAGAAAGATGATAGCCGTGGGCGACTCGACGCAGTCTGATCCCGAGGCTTACGGCGAGATGTGAGTGGGCGTCAGTTGCATCGGGAGGAGATAGCAAGTCCTGACACGCCAGGCACAGTTACCGAACCGCCCCCGGCTGGATCAAGCTCATCCTCATCCGTAAAGTCACCGACGTCGCCGCCGTCGGCATTGAAGAGAAGAACGAGCGGGAGAGATTTGAGCGGGCCTTCGAGGACGTTCCCTCCGACGTCTGGCACATTTTCGAGGACGCTAGCGAGTGTGTTGAGATCATCAAGGCCGCCATCGCGCGTCCCTGAATGTGCAGTAAACAAGGAGCGATGCATGTGGCCAAACAGGAGACGAGCTAAATCATGATAAATGATAATTGCGGGGCGAACAGCCAGGCCAAGCTCCAAGCCAAGACGGGTCTGTCCGCAATTCAGCTCCGATGGGCCCAGGGTCCAGGCCAATCAGGATGTACCGCTGGCTCGTTGCTCCGCATGCCATGCATGTATTACAGTAGCAGTATGTGATTAGTGTCTCCCATTAGTGAGGCACGCGGGACGACACGACGAGCGAGGGAACAGGACAAGGCGCGGCAGCTCGCCTAAGATCTGCGTATCGAACTGCATGCATCCCGTAAGTCACATGCATGCCTGGTCGCTAGCCACGATCGTGCGACCCGTCCTTCAGGGTGCCATCCGAATCGTCAATGCGATACGGTAGCCAGCAGCCGGAGCCAAACCCCTGTCGGCCCGGCAGTGGACGAATGATGAAGGCCTCGGTGGACGGATTTCCCGTCTACGGTGGAATTCCTTACCTCGGCAGACGCCGCGGGTGAGGCTCTCTCCCTTGGTCCCCCTCTCTCCTTAAAGGCCTCCCCTCCCCTGGGTGCCGTGTCGTGCTCGCGTCTCCGGGACAGAAATGCATCTCGGGCCGCGCAACATGACACGCTTCGCCGCCGTTGTTCTGCTCCAGCTTCTTCTCGCCGGAGCCTCCACGGCGGTGTCGGCATCCGCATCCGAGGGCGTTCCGCCCGCCGACTACGGCGGCCCGTACCGGCCCCAGGTCCACTTTTCTCCTCCGCAGCACTTCATGAACGATCCCAACGGCCTGTTCCGCGACGCACGGGGCATTTGGCATCTCTACTACCAGTACAACCCTACCGGCCTCGTTGCCGGCAACCAGCACTGGGGACACGCCACCTCGCGGGACCTGTATCGCTGGGTCAACCAGCCGATCGCCCTGTTCCCCCCGGCCGATGAGGTCTCCGTCTTCTCCGGGAGCGTCGTCGTGGATCGCAACAACACGTCGGGCTTCTTCCCGGACCAGAAAGACGGCGTCGTGGCCATCTACGTGAGTCGGCGGCGACCAGCGCACGAGGATCGTCGTCGTCGGCCTTGCTCACCATGGGTTATGATAGACTCTGGCCGGCCCCGAGCGTCAGTCGCAGGCAATCGCCTATTCCCGCGATGGCGGCTACAGCTTCACGCCATACCCCGGGAACCCCGTCATCCCGGGCAACTCAACCCAGTTCCGCGACCCAAAAGTCATCTGGCACGGGAGCCGCTGGGTCATGGTCGTAGCCTACGCCGTCGACTTCGCCGTCGGCATCTTCACCTCTCGCAACCTCATTGACTGGACCCCTGCCAGCAACTTCTCCCACCACGGGCTCCTCGGCCTGCAGTGGGAATGCCCCAACCTGGTGCCCGTTCCGTACATCGACGACCAGGGCGCCAGGCACCACGACATGTGGCTCATGGTCGTCTCCGTCAACCCCGGCGGTCCGCTTGGGGGCTCCGTGACCCAGTACTTCCCTGGTACGTTTGATGGGACTCATTTCCGGGCCGTTGACCGGGCCGCGCGCATCCTCGACTTTGGCAAGGACAACTACGCGGGGCAGTTCTTCTATGACGTTGACAACGAAGATCCCGTTTTCATGGCCTGGGCCTCCAACTGGCAGTACACACAGACCGTCCCGACCGATCGCGAAGGTTGGAGGGGGGCCATGAGCCTCCCTCGCCACGTGTATCTGACTAAAGCCCCCAAGACGGGCTGGAAGCTCGTCTCTCGTCCCTACGACCTCAGTCCGGTCATGGGAGGAGAGCTCTTGTCCAAGAGCGGTTTTGCAAACGCTGACTTGAGGGTCGGCTTTGCCGAGATACGCTCCAACGCCCTGTATTGGGAAGCACACGTGACGGGCTTGCCCGGAGGTGGCCTGTCGGATAAAGCCACACTGAATTTCACCTTCCAGAGTGGTCGTTCGGGCGAAAGCCTTGGGGGAGGATTCTTCTTCGCCGCAGGCTCCTTCTACCTTGACCGCGGTGCTGCGCGAGGCTTCGATGACGCTTTCTTTACAGACAAGTTCTCCGTCGACACAGCGTGGTCGGGAAGAAGCTCGTGGAGCATGAGCGGTGTCATGGATCGGTCCATTCTCGAAGTTTTTGTGGACGGAGGCGTCGAAAGCGCCACGATAACTTTCTTCACCGAGGAGCCGTTGACTCAAATGGTGTTTGCCACCTCGGAACTCCCCCCGGAGGCCCTTGTTAGTGTTCGCGTGAATGCCCTGCAGAGCGCTTGGAGCATCCCGGGGAGCACGGACGATTACTTGGGTGCCGGAGTGCAGGAGGCGTAGCGGCTGCTCAGCAGAGGCAGACGACAGGCCGTGATCGAGCGACCACTAGCTGAGCGCCACTTTGGCGTTTCGAGCATAGAGACATGAATATAGTGACGTCCATGATGCCCGACTGGGAGAGTTTTCTGTCTTCTGACCTGCAGTCTTACACTCCCCGCGCCTCGCCGAGCCAGGGCGTCCGCAGGCTTGGTCCGCGAGTTGTCAAGTCGGGTCTTGACGAGCCCGCGACTCGGTGACTCTCTGAAAAGGCTTCCGCCACTTCACGCTCTCTGACGATGGCGACGCATCACCTTCGATTTGTCTGTAATGGCGCTCATCGCTTAGAGTCCGCCTGATATGGGGCGGCCGGCCACGGATTGACGCGTATAAGAGGACTGTCGGACTCGGCGGCCCCCCCACCCCCTCTCCGTCCTCGAGATTTCCCTCTTTAAGACTGCTACAACTACCAATATCCCTTCATGGTTGACCAGTGTTCCGCAGCATCGGCAACGAAAAACAAAATGAGGCCCTTGAGCAACGTGATCTGGATATGGGCGCTGGCGACTATGACCTTGCTATCGATTGCAGCCGAACGCGAGAAGCGAGACTGGATAGCGCGACGTCAACAGCCTGATTTCCAGGACGAGAGTCTGGGCGCGGGCACCTCCGCCTTCGACTGCCAGAAGCTCGAGGAACAGCGCAACAAGACAATGGAACTGTTCCGACGCCCTCTCACCAGGGAAGAGTACGAGTCGCGTAACTTCATGTGGGTGCGATGCCGCATGAAGTACGGCAAGGCGTTCGACTTAGGAGGCCTGTGGTTTGGTCCCAACGGGAAATGGCTGAGGGAAGCCGTGGAGCCTCGAATACTGGTTGAGTGGCACTTCAGATACTATCGTGGCGATTGGGGTGATGCGGACCTCTCCTTCAACACGCATTTGGAGTTGAACTTGGTCCAAACGTTGGAAGCGTTCATGCGAGTTGCAAGCGTCCGCAACCAGGTCAACCACCGCAATCTTTACCTCCTCAACTGCCCGAAAATGGAGCACCATGAGTATTACGGCTGGGAAGCCGGTAAAACTTATCGCGCCATATACAACGTGCAACTCAAGAGCCCCTGGTAACCTGACAACGCTGCCCCGGTGGACTCGCTTGCCCTGAACGGCGGTTTTCTACGAACTCAAAGGGCAATACTCCATATTTGCATCGACGAACCACATAAGGACTACATGCAATGCAGTGCGGAGTGTAACGACGCGTCATACTAATGAGTTACGCCTGGTTCACAGAGTCTCGTCGACACTCGTCAGCCTGGTGATTCGGCAATAAAAAGATGGGATGCACTCGGCAAGGGTTCGTCTCCTAGGATTGGCGCCTCAAATAAACATGTAACTTTCGCCTCTCGTTTGCAAATCATCGTGATATCAATTGTAGCTCCAACAAGGGGCAAAAGTCGAACGCTGCGACAGGCGCTCTGTTGGGGCAGCTAAAGTGCTTTGGGCTCGTTGTGACATACCTCCCTAGATTGAAACCTCCACCCTTAGGCTGTAAGACTCTTTCAGCGGTGGTCGATACCAGTATGTTGGGTGGAAAACTTCGACTAAGTGGCGTGGAGTGCGATTGGGCTGCCCTGCCACGGAGGTTCTGTCTTCACTCTCAACGGGCTCAAACCGAGCACTACATGCCGTGGATGCGGATTGAAGAGGGGAACCTTGTGCGCAGTAAATGTTGGCACACCGGGCACTGCGCCAACAAGCAAAAGTCAAACGCTGGAGAAGATGCTCTGCTAGGGCGGCTAAGAAGGCTTCAGGCATGTTGTGACGTCACAGTAATAACATTGTATTTATTAGTTTGTACATGTCACGAAGGAATAATATCACAAATCGTACCCTATTCTCGAGGCGCGTGCTCTTTCGCAGGGCCAAGTGGTTTTAATCATAAATTGATTTGATATCCTGCTCTGAAGTTTACATGTACCATGCATTTCTCTTGTGGGTTCCCAATTCCTCCTGTGTTGCTAAATGCTGAGCATTTAAATCACACCATCATCGGTCGCCGCTTTCATGAAAATAGTCATAAGAGAATAATGGTTCACATCCCAGCCTTCATACTCGCCTGTATCATCTTGTCGGGGGTTAGGCGAGTATGTAGTCGGCCAGGAAATCATTTAACACAAGTTAGCGGACGTCAAGTCGTTCACACAGCAGAGGTAAAAATTCAATGGGATGGTAGGGTTGCCTGTAGATTGTTAGGCTTCCTGGACCTGCTGGCTGTGTTCGTGATGGCTGATATGCGGTACTCAGTTTGGCTCCTCTGCCTGCAACGGCTCCCGCCGTCGGTTCCGGGATTCTCGTTGGCCATGGCGGTAGCCGCTCAAAGTCAGAAAAATGGCAATCCCCGACACTACTGCCGCGGATATCATTCCTTTCCGGAAAGCTTCCGAGTAGGCAACATGGATGGCCTCCCATTTTTGGCGAGATAGGGCGTTACCATCTCTTCCCAGCATGACGCTCTCACGCTCCGTGAGGATGCCACTCAAGTGCTTCCTGGTTTCCGCGTGGACGAAAATCGTTGACGTGGATATCCCTAGGCTGCCTCCAAGCACCCTTAGCTGTGCCAGGATTCCTTGGGCTGGTGCTAGATTCTTGAGTCAGCATAAGCGGGTGTCTTGCAAGTAAAGGTTGCCTGTCGTACCTTGGTCCTGGAGGGGGGCCTCTACGGTGACAAGGATTGTCGCCGCTGCTGTGGAGAGCCCGAATCCGAGCCCAGAAAAGGTGAGGAAGCCTAGCGCCCTGGGGTCGTCATCGGCCTCGGAAATCGTCGTCGAGAGCCCCACGCCGAGTGTCATGAAACAGGCTCCGACCAGCAGTGTCTCCCAAAGGAAGTTCTTCTGAGCGTTGATCCTGCCGCTGATGGCGCTCCCTAATGCTGATGACCCCAACATGGGCAACAGCATGATTCCCGCAATAAGCGCACTCTTCCCACTCACGACCTGGGCCCTGAGAGGGAACGAGTATATCAAGAGTAGATAGGGATAGCCCAAGAACAGAGTCGACATAGCGCCAGCCGTATAAGCCCGGTTTCGAAAAAGTCTGATGGGAAAGACTGGCGAGAATTGGTTGCCAAAACGGACGCTGGCCATATACTCCCAGGCAATCAAGGCTGCCCATCCCAAGACGCCAACCACAAGGGGTACAATGAAGATGGCTTCTCCCCAGACAACACGTGGCGCCTCTCCAGCATTTTGGAAAGCATAGACAACGAGAACTGAGGCCGCTATGACTAGAAGAGAGCCAATGTAGTCAAAGTCTCTCCACGATCGTTTCCGGAACACGGGAAGCCGATCGGCTTTGGGCCAGGTAACGACGAAGATGGAGAGGGAGAGAAATCCAACGGGCCCACTAGCGACAGTCAGTCCCAAAGCGTGACATAGAGGCATACGGGTGCACATGCTTGATCCAGAAGACCCAACGCCAACTTCCGTACTGCGCCAGTATGCCTCCCAAGACTGGGCCCAGGACACCAGAGCCAGTGATGACCAAGCCTATCACGCTGCCGATGTACTGTCGAAGCTCAACAGGACAGAGCTCGGGCAGTATGACCATGGAGAGAGAGTAAAGGCCTATACCAGCCTCGTTAGTAGTCTACCGACAGCACGGCCATTTGGAGAATGGAACTCAGGGATTCGTTCAGACCAGAACCGCCGATACCCTGGAGAGCACGGAATGCAATCAACTGAGGCAGGTCTCGGGCGAAACCACATGCCAGTGAGAAAGCAAAAAAAATGACGTAGGCTATGACAAAGGCATTGCGCCTCCCTACGACATCCGAGAAGCTGGCAAAAGTAACGGCGCACCCAAGATAGGCCAGCGTATAAGCCAGGGCAACCCAGTTAACGGAGTCAACTGTACCAAGGTCGGCCCCAATGGTGTAGAGACTGGTAGCAACGATGGAGGAGTCTATCAAAGACAGGAAAAGCCCCAGACAAACGCTGTGACGCCGCGACAGAGGCGTGAGCAACAAGTCAGCCCATCTTCGCAAAGGCAGGCAGAGGGAAGGGAGCGTACCCGACACTAAGCAACCAGAAGCGCCATGGCGGGATCACAGGGTCTATAACGGCTAGGTTCGACAAGGAATTAACGCCAGGCTGGCCGTCGAAGTCTGACTGAGTGCCTTGAAAACCCAGCTGCTTCATGTTTGGCGGTTGACTCGGAGGCGGTGAGAATCAAACGCGTCGAGCGTCGTCGGGAGGCTGCCAGGAGCGCCTGTGACCTAGGTATGAGACGTTTTGACTGTATCTGAATCGGCCGATGGCCGGCCGCACAGCCCACCACCCACGATGGCTGGCAAGCCGTCCCCTCCCCCGTCGTTGCTAAGCTTCGGCTGCGTGGGCGCAGGCGAAGGCTAAGAGCGAGATGAGGCGTGGAGAAAAGATTGGGAGACAGAATGGGAGGCTGCTGAGGGCAAGAAGTTGAAGACACCGTAGAGGACTCGCTGAGGAGAGAGCAGAGAGTGTGTGCTGGATCTGGATGTCGTGAAGGCGCTGGCGCGCTGTCGGGAACCGACGAGGCGAGCAATGGCACAGCGAGACCAGCGACAGTGAAAAGAGGACGTGAGGACTGGAAGTCCAGTGGCGCGGGAGCACAGCCTTCCGGAACTCTTCAGTCGGTCTTCTCGTCTCGTCTCGCCGGATTTCACAACAGCAAGGCTGCATCTGTGAACTTGGAGCTTTAGGCTGCCACAAGCCCAGAGCGGTGGAGGCTCAAGACTCGAGAGGCATAAGAGCCACGACCTCTTGAGATCTTGTTTCCGCAACGATGAATGACCAGCACCTGCCAACCTCAACTTACCCCAGGAGGAGGTACCTGCCCGCCTGCTTACCTACCTACCTTACATAGCTTACCTACCTACCTGCCTGCGTTTGCAGCCGACCTCTGGCCTACGGCCCCTGGAAATCTAAAGGCGGGCAGGCAGGTAGGTAGGTGGGTGGGTAGGTAGGTAGGTAGGTACTAGCATGTGTGTAAAGTACCTCTCTAAGCGAGGTAGAAACGTTCGTAGGAGGTACCTCCTTTTCCTGACCTACCTACTTAGTACCTTAGTAGTATCTACGGATAGGTAGTCAGGTAGGTAGGTAGCAGGCAGGTCGACTAACCAGCGACATGACCAGCGACATGGGCAAACGCAAAGACAGCCAAGGAGGTTGAGGAGTGAAGGTGGACGGTCCTGATTCCTGTGCCTCCTACAACAGCCTGTCTTGCCTGACTTACGTGGCCGAATCAAGGACAATGCTTTACCCGTTCTTTTCCCATCGACACGGATAGTTTGCTCTGTTGCCGGGAGAGCGAAAGGGTCGTTGCGCTTTCACATTAGGACTGGATTGACTGCAGCCTACCTGCCGGCGTACTTAGGCGGACTCCGCGATAACCCAGGTAGGTGCCTTCCGTGGTAGTTAGCTACTAGATAAGATACCTACCTACCTGTACCTACCTACTGGGTACTTCGCGTTTGTTTTGCTACACATAATACATTCATCCATAGATAGCCTGGGACAGGTGGTGTATGGATGCTTACCCGAGCTCGCCAACTCGCCTCCCTTCACCTCGGCTGGACGATGAACCGCACACGGGACCGCCTTGTCAGACGGGCGTGCAACAGCTTAAGCCATTTCTCGCGGTCACGGGTGTCATTTTGCGGGGTAAGGCATGCAGGTGAGTAGCGATGTAGTGTTGCCCGAGTCCCGCGATAGTGCCTCAGGCGAGGTGCGTTGGTTGGCTGGACTTATCACGGGTGATAGAGGCATAAGACCTAGAGATTTTAGTAGGGTACTAAAAGCAAAATAGGCCGGATGCCCAGT
>NJEV01000943.1:0-10668 GCA_002591385.1 Cordyceps sp. RAO-2017 | reverse complement strand
GCCGCCGCCGCCGCCTCCGGCCGCTTGTCCTCCGTCCGCCGGCGGGTCCGGGCCGCTGCTGGGGTCGCGGGTCTGCGTGTGGGTGCGGGTGACGGTGTGGGTGAAGGCGGCGTCGGACGAGGTCGTGTCCGGGCCGGACGACGTCGCGCTCGGGTCGGCGCCGCTGCTGCTCGGGGCCGGGCTCGACGTCTCGGAGCTCGCGGTGCTGCTGCTGCTGTCGGCGCCGCCGCCGATGAAGAGGGCGGCGTCCTGCTTGTTATTGCTCAGGGCGATCGGCCACAGGTTCTTCTGCGAGCAGCCGTCGACGCAGGCGTTGACCTTGCAGCAGCCCAGGAAGGGCACCGGCAGCGCGGCGCAGACGTACCAGGCGGCGCCCGGCTCGGCGCTGGCGCTGAAGCAAGTCTGCGGCTTGATCTTGTCGTAGTTCTCCTTGGCGAACGAGGCCGCGCCCAGATCGCTGACACATTGGCCGTCGAGGGCACACGGGTCGGAGGCGCAGCAGCCCATGAAGCGCCTGATCGTGTGCTCGCAGACGTAGTAGCGGGTGCCGCTGGCGCAGCGCAGGCCGATGGACTTTTCGGGGCCTTGGGCGCTCATTGTCGGTCGAGGCGTTTTCTTCCGGGTTCTCTCTTTCTCTCTGTTTCTGTTTCCTCTCCCCCTTTCTTTCTTTCTCTCTTCTCTCTCTCTCTCCCTCCCTCACTCACTCACTCACTCTCTTTCTCTGTCTCTCTCTCTTTCTCTCTCTCTCTCTCTCTCTCTTCTCTCTCTCTCTCTCTTTCTCTCTCTCTCTCTCTGTCTCTCTCTGTGGCGTGCTTCTTCCGTTCAACTTTCCGCTCACGCCGGCCCTTCGTTCACATCAGCAGGCGTATGGAAGAAGACGAGAGAGAAGAGACAAAAAGGACAGGCAGCAAGCCAGACGCGCTCCGCCATGGGAGCCGCAAGCAAAATCTTCTCGGCGGGAAATGAGGCCGGATGATCAAAGCTTCTCGTCCCCTCCCCCCCCTGGAAGCCTCACCTTGTCCCGCTGTCAGGACGGTTGGTCTGACGGGGCGCCGCCGCCGCTGTGCGCACGTTGCCGCTGCTGGCTCCGTCGCCTGGCCTCGCCGCCCGGGCCGTCCGCGGCGGCCAGCGAACGAGAAGGCCGGCCTTGTCGGGCGCAGGGCGCTCAGGTCGGCCTCGTGCGCGTCGCACCGCGTCGAGAGACGCGGAACAAAGGCCTGACGATGGCGACAAGTCGGGCCGTCGGTCGTGCCACATGGTCCGATGCCATGGCAAAGATGCATTGGCCGTTTCGGGAGGCCGGGTGGAACGGCCCGGGGTTGATCTCGATTGCATTCTCTACCTAGTCCTATGCTATGTCCCTGCCTTGCTGTCCTTTGAATCTGCTTTGCGTCTGCCAGTCTGGTATCCATGTCTCTGTGTCCTGTCTGTCGGTCGACGGCACGATGCCTCGACGCTCGTACTCCAACCAACCACACCACCATCTGCTTTCCTTTTTTGGGTTTTTCTTTTTTTTCCTCTTCGTCTCTCCTCTTCAGGCTGACCCAGCCTTAGTCAAATCCTTCCTCCATCATTTCCACCATGTACGTCCCCCGAATCGCTGCCTGCGACTGAAGACTGGAGCTTCTGCCGGCGACCAACAAGTGGACGCGCCCGCGAATCAGCAGACGGCAGCTTGCCTCGAGCTGAGCGTTGGCCAAGTCGAGGCCTTGCAAGGCAGCATCAAGCCCGTCAAGGAACGGTACGTCCCCGATGCCGCCGGGTTTCTTCGCATCTCCACCATCAGTTTTCTTCTGTTTGATTCAATCTTGTCTTGTCTTGTCGTCTTCTGTCTCATGACCTTTCCACTTGCCCTTTTCTTCATTTTCTTGTCTCGTCGTCTTCTGTTCGGTCTCTCGACTTGTCGTCTTGTGTTGCATTCGTTGACCTCTCGCGACATTTGTTCAATTTTCTTGTCTTGCCGTCGTCATGTCAATTCATCCTTTGTCACCCCGTCTTTTTTTTTTCATTTTCGTGTTATGTTTTTTTTCGGAGTCGTCTTGCTTCTCTGTGTCACGATGTCAACGTCTGGTTTCACTTTGTCCTGCCTATTTTTCAATTCTTGGCTTCTCACCTTGACTATTTTTTTTTATTTCATCGTCCTTTTTCCTTGGCATCATGTTGCCTTTTTCCCGTCGTGTCTGTGTTTTCGTCTCTCGTCGATTTTGATTTTTTTTACTTTTTTGTCCAGTCGTCCTCGTATCGTTTCTTTCGTCTTGTCGTCTTCCGTCTTGTCGTCTTGCATTTCGTCTCATCACCGTCTTTCATCCTCGTCACTGTGACCGGCGAAGCCATTGACATCGCTCAGCGGTCCCGCGTGTTGTTGGTCTTCTTGGCCTTCCGGCTGCCCTTGGCCGTTTTGCCGCCCGGCTTGAAGATCTCCTCGAGCTCGCCCTCGTCCAGCTCGTCGGGGACGCGGTCGTCGTCCTGCAGGATACGGTTGATTTCTTTATCCTTGCTCTGCTGCAACTCGGAGATGCGGGTGTCGATGTCGGCGTAGGCCATGATGCGGACCAGGTACGACTTCTTCCGCTGCCCCATCCGCAGCACACGGCAAAACGCCTGCTTCTCCACCGTCGTGTTCCACCACGGATCGACGAGGATGACGCGGTTGGCCTCCGTCAGGTTGAGCGACTGCCCGCCGCTCTGCATGGTGGCGACCTGCCGTTTCGGCCGTGTCAACAACGGTGACCCCGGCGCGGGGTGTTTATCGGTAGAGGGAGCCCTTGCTTACCAGAACCTTTGCCTTCGGGTCTTTCTTGAAGTCTTCGAGCGCAGCGGCCCTCTGCGTGGAGGGCATCGCGCCCGCAAAGTACAAGAAGCTGATGCCGGCACTCTCTAGCATGCATCCCAGCACCTTGGCCGACATGATGAACTGGACAAAGACTGCGGCGAGCATGGCGATGAGCGCTTCGCTCCTTGTTCTCAATGTTTGTCCCACTTACCGATGATCTTGTCGTCCGGGCAGCCTTTGAGCCAGGTCGAAACCACGGCCATGGCAGCCGTCAGCTTTGCGCTCGGAGGCAGCGAGACTTTATCGTCGGTTGCGTAGGCCTTGAAGAAGCCATTCTCCTCGGGGTCTCGAGGGAGATGGACCTTCTTGCTGTCCTTGCCTGGCTCGTCAAAGTTCCTCTTCTGGCCTTTGGGATTGCTGAGTGTCCGGAGAGTCAAGTGGCCCTCGATGGGCTCTCCGCAGTCTTTCTGGCGGCAAGAGCCCTTGACGCCCTTCTTCTGAAACAGACCATCATCAGCACGAGCCACTCGCAGATCCTCGTGGCGCCTGCATGCTGCTGTACTTACTCCCGAGTCTCCATCCGTGTTGGACTGAGTCGCCTCAAGGAAACAGCCGCCGCAGTAGAAATGGCCACACTGTTGGGAGTTATCAGCATCGGGCCGCTTCATCGTGAAGCGGGAGCTTCGTGAAGAGAAGATCAAATTGCTTGCCACATACCGGGTCCAGTCGCACGGGCTTCTCGGGCGGTTTCTCGCCGCAGTAGCCACAGGTCATGCTAGCCACCTTGGCCCTGTCTTCGAGAATATCGAGAATACACCCAAACTCAAGCTTGCCACCGAATACGGGAGCTTTGAGATCTCGGAGCTGGGCAACTCCCGTCTCAAACCCTTCGAGGCAGAAGTTTTCCCCGTCGACGCTGGACCCGAGCTGATCGAGTATGCACTTCCTGTCCGTGATCGCACCAAGCGCGGTCCTCAGACGCTGGACGTTTTCCACCTTGAACGAGGTGCGCAGCATCCGCTCGATGTTGAAGACGTGCGAGACGGCCTCACGGAGCCGCCCTATCTTCGACAGCCGAGCTTTCGTTTCGGCATTGCGGAGGTCCTCGGCCTGCCCGTCGGTATTCTCGCTGTTCTTCGACCTTGACCTTCCGCGGCCTCGAGATCGGGACTTGGCCATTCTGGCGAGCCTGACTTTTTCGAGCTCCTCGTCAAAGTAGGCAAGCACTTCGCTGAAAAGACAGATCACGTCAGTCCGCCGTCGTTGAATCGAATCATGGACACGGGAGTGCGCGGTACAAACCTCGCAATGCACTTCTCTTCGGCTGAGAGAGGAACCCAGATGTCGCGCTCGTCCTTGTCCGGCAGCTCGAGCATTCGATGGCCCATGAAGGTGTCGGCCAGCGTTCTATCAGTCGAAGCGTCAGGAAGGCAGCCCGTAGCGCTTCGGTGCTCCAGGCGCTCTCTTACCGGCGATACATGACCATGGAGACAAGGGTGTTGAACTGGCGATTCGCTTTTCCCTAAGTGGGTGAGAGTCGTTTTAGTCGAGCCCTGGCGGATCTGTGCTCTCGTACATGTAGGCTAGAACATACCTCAGGCATGTATTTCTTTTTGAAGGCCAGTCGAGAGTCCGTAAAATCGCATTGTAGAAACTTGAGGTAAGGGTAAAACTCTGTTGATCCCGTTCAGCGCCATCCCGGTCGTGCGAAGCCTCGGCGCAGACACTGACCTTCGGCAGAGTTCGCGAGCGGCGTGCCGCTCAAGGCCCAGCGATGTTTGCTTTCGAGTGCACAGCAAGCTTTCGCGGCTGGTTGCCCAGACAGGTCAGCCTCCCGTTCCTTCGAGCCGTCTTCCGTCGTTGAACCCACTTCGAGAATCGATGTTCTTGATGGAGTGCGCCTCGTCGAGAATGACTCGATACCACTTGATCCCGAACAAGACGCCCATCTTCTTCATAAAAGCCCTTTCGTAGGCGGCCGGACTGCGTCGATGAGTTTGCGCCAGCTCTTTTATATCCTTGTCCTTCGGATACTGGCTGACTAGCTCCGAGTACGTCGTGATGCTGTCGTTCACGTTCGGTCAGCCTTTGCGGGAGGGGAGGGGAATGGGATCATGAACCCACAGGACGAGGGTTTTGTCCCTGGGCCCCAGAGGCTTGTCGTCCTTGCGGTTGTAGATAGCCACGTAGTCGCGTATTTTGTCTTTGCAGTGGCGGCGCGTCTCTTCCTTCCAGTTCATGGCGACGATGATGTTGGGCACCACCACCAGCGTTGTTTTCGAAGACTCGGCGATGTCTTCCTGCTCCGCAGGGTTCGCCGTCACGCAGGCGAGGCTCATCACCGTCTTACCCAGGCCCATGACGTCCGCGAGCACGCCGCCGTGCGGCTTGACCCGGTCGAGCTCTCGCTTGACCATCCAGGCCACTGCGGTGAGCTGGTAGCTGAACAAGGGGTGCTCCATTTTCGTGTATTGCCACTTGCCGTCCGCGGCCTTGATCTTTCGTGCGCCGAACATGCGCACCGCTTCCTTCACGTCGGCCTCCTGCGACTGCGTGCGCCGCGTGTCCGTTCCGGCCGGGATGTTTCGCTTGATCAAAGCAAATTGCTTTTCCTGGAGAGAGGCCTGTATAGCCGGCATCAGCGGGGCGTTGGCCATGTCCAGTCCGCCATCGTGGCTGGCTGCTTCGTCCTGCAGGCGCTGGAGGGCTCCGGCGGCTTCGGGAGCCTGGTGGCTCGTCCTCTGTCTCTTCAGGTTGTCGCGGTTCGAGCCAGTAACGCTCCCAGTCCGCTTCCCACTCTTCTCCGCCAAGAGGCTCTCGTCCTCTAGCTTGTGGAGATAGGCAACATACTCTCGCGGGCTCTTGAAGTACTGCTTCCTGCCCGCGGTGCTGGTCTTGTCCCTCTTCTTGCGGTTCGAGACCGCCTTCGCCGACCGGCGGCTGCCGTCCATGTGGTCTTCGTCAGAGACGTTTGAAGCATCGTCTGCGAAATCTGACCTGTCGGCTCCGGTCCCGCTTTCGTTTCCTCCATCAGAAGATTCTGACTGTCCGGTGGTGTCAGTAGTTGCTGGATCGCGGGGCTTGATCCTGATTCTGTTTACAGTTCCTCGGCGTCAGCACGTGATCACAATTTCACAACCTGGGCTACTGGCTGTCCGGTTTTGAAATATCCTGATACTTGCCTTTTCGGTCGGCCCGCGAGAGGGTGAGTGTTATCATTTTCAACCCCATGTGCCGGCATGTCCACTTCGTCGACTTGCTGAGACTCGGCGTCCACGGCGCGCAGCGCCACCATAATCCTAGTTTGGCCTTTTGAGGATGCTGCAGCAGGCGGAGCATCCACCGCGCGCCCTTCGACGGCCTCGCTTGCCTGGGCGTTCTCTTCCGAGGAGACGTGGGGGTCGGTCACAACGGCGACGGGCTCACTTGCTTGAATGGGGTCCTTGACGCCCTCGCCTGCCTGGGCAGTATAATTGACCGCCATATCCTTGACACCCTCGCCTGCCTGAGTATTCTCTTTCAGTCCAGTGATACCTTCGTTGGCCTCAGTCACCCGCGTGTTGTCTCGCGGCGAGTGCTGATCAGTCATGTTGCGGAGGCTTGCCCAGCAGTCCGTTGAAACATCACCTGGACTCAGTTGCCGCACTACTAGGAATCTGGTCCAGTCGCAGGCAAGCCCGAGACTGGTGTGTGTGCTTTAGGGGTAGGGGAGTTGCGGGCTGTCCTCGAGCGCGATGTGCGCGCGCCTGACACGGATGAAGGGGAAACAGGCGCAAAGAAGGTGAGGATAGCTTCAGAGGGTTGCAAAGTCAAGGGAGGGCGATGCACTCAAAGCGCGATGCCTACACTTGACAGGTGTGACGAAGAATGTAGGGATGAAAGGCAGAGGTGAAGATGGTTGTGGTGATGTTGAGGTTGAGGTAGAGGCTGGGGTCGCGGAAGAGCGGCGAGGTAAATAAAGGGCCGGACGCGTCGTAGCCTGGGCAACAGAACAGAGAGTATGGAAAGGCAGCGCAGTGGACGGAAAGGCGAGAAGGCAGGTGAACAGGTATAGGCAGAGGGGGGGGGGCGTTTCGCGTTGCAGCTGGCAACGCGGTTTTGGCAGTCTGTTTGGGGGGGTGTTCTGCCTGATGGCGAGTCACTCCAGCAACAGAAGAGAGGCAACAGCTGTAGCAGCTCGTCCAGGCTTCCGCCCCCTGGAATCTCAGGCAGACGTTGCCGTAGACTGCTGCTCGGCTGCCCGGCCATAGTTCATCCTTTGGCAGAGTTGCGCAGACGCGGCGCCAGGCAGAACCTTTAAAACTGTTTAGATCGAGAGTTTTTGCCTTGGGTTATCGAGGCAGCGGGCGGGAGGGGCGACAGCTGCAGCAGCTCTTTAATGCTCTCGCCACCTGGTGGTTTAGACAGACTGCTATTCGGTTGTCAGGTAGTCTAGAGTTGCGCAGGCGCAGTGTCAGCCCGACATTGATGCAACCGTTGAAACTGTCTAGACAGGAATCTGCCTTGAAAAGGATAAAGAGGCGATATATGCTGTAGCGACTGAGACTTTCGTCACCTCGCAGTCGAGGCATGCCGACGTTGCAGTGGACTGCTGTTCGGTTGCGTGCCGCGAGGCCATATTTCTTCTCTTAGCGGAATTACGGCGCCAGCCCGACACTCGCGTGACTATTGAAACAGCTTGGACGAAGAGTCGGCATTTTCCGAGTCTTTTACCATTTTAATCAATCCAGGTAGACGTTGCCGTGGTCTGCTATTCGACTGCCAGGCCATGGTGGCGGTTGAGAGCGTCGCAGACGTAGCGCCAGCCCGACACTCGCAAGACCGTCGAGTCTGCTCAGACAGGAAGTTTGGCTCGAGTCACTCTCGCAGTTTCCGAGTCTTTCGCCATCGTAAAATTCAAGCAGACGTTGCCGAGGACTGCTATGCAACTGCCGGGCCACGATGGCAGTTGAGAGCTGCGCAGACGCAGCGCCGGCCCGACACTGGTGCAGCCGTTGACGTTGGTTAGACAGGGGCTTGGCTCGAGTCACTCTGGCAGTTGCTGAGCCTTTCGCCATCGTATGAGTCAGGCCGCCGTTGCCGAGGACTGCCGCCCGGCTGTCATGGATGCCACCGTTCTTCCTTTCCAAGTCGGCAGTTGAGAGCAGGCAACACAGACGCAGTGCCAGCCCGACACTCGCACATCCTTCGACACCCGTTTCATCAGGGCCTCCTCGCCTCGCGTCGCTCCAGCAGCTTGCGAGAGAGGCAGCAACGTGTCAGCGGCTTCCAATCTTCACATTCGCCGCCCGGTCGTCCCGGCAGGCGTGTCTCCGGCGCATACCGTTGCCAGGCCGTCTATGTAAGTGTAGTTGCTAGTCACCAGCTGCCGTCCCCGGTGCCCTCGACGCAAGTTCCCCTGGCTGCCGCTCGGCTCGACTCGCTCTCGACATACGGAACGGAGACTTCCATCCATAGCATGGTCATGGACGTCTGGTTCGGAGCTTGCCGTCGTGCACGTCGTCTCGTTGCCCGATACGCGGGCCGCGACTCGGACTCGCTGCGGGCGTGCGCATCGTCGGAAGCCGTTGCGGCTCTGGCCAGCGGCTTCGGGAGGGAGGAAGTCGTCGTCGTGGAGTCACGTGACGTCGGGCGTCGGCACGGCCACCAGTGCCGAGATGCAGCCGTCTAAGCGAGCCTCTCCAACCACCAGAGCAGACTTCATGCAGAGGGACAGGTCAGGAGCAGGCATGGAGATGACGAGTCACCTGTGGGCGTCCCGTGCGCCTTATCTCGGGCGTTGGCCCCGGCCGTCCGATCTGGCGGCAATCTAGACCGATGCAGCTTCACTAGCGTACGTGGATGAGTGATGGCCATGTAAGATGAGGCTGTAGCTTCTCGTGACGGAACGACTGTCGCTGCCTATACCGCAGCCTGAGTACCGAGCAGCCCTCGGCTCTTCATCCTTGTTCCGCAGGATTCATACATACCTACTATCTACCTAGGCAGTATATACTGTATATGTACATATATCTTTCTCGCCTTCGGTGCGTGTCCAGGGTAGGTGGATACACGGGGTGCAGCTGTTCCCGGACCTCGACGACGACGGCTTCAAGCCAACCAACAAACAAGACCCATACACCCGCAACGCCTTTCGAGACCCGTGCCGAGTTAGGACGAGGGCGAGGCCAAGAGTCTCAACACGGATAGGCGCGCGCACCGAGCCCGTTGGCCCGCTCAGCCACCGCAGCCGCCAACCAACACGGCCCCGTACAAGACGAGTCGGACTCTGTGCAGACACGTGCGAGGAGGCGAAAACACAGCCGCCACCGGCACCAGACTGTCGGGCCCCCCGTCTTCGTGTCACCGCGCCAGGAAAAGGGGCCCCGGCAGAGACAGGAAGCGGAGGGGGCCCGGACGGGCGTGGCACGCGGGCAGAACGCCCCGGCGGCCGGACGCCACATACGGAACCCCCGAGGGATGGCTTCGTGGCCATTGAGGTTGCCGGGCCGGGGGGGAGGGGGGGGGGGCCTGAACGGGACGCCCGTCCTCTTTTGTTCGTATCGGGCCCGGCCTTGGTCTCGTTGCCCGTTTGGGACTGGATATGTGTGCTAACGCTGCAAGTACACACAGGTGGATGGAGAAAGCGGCACGCGTCGAGTCGTCCTCGCCAGCCGGCTGTTGGCTCTCACGTCATGGGCTGCTGTGGATCTGTAATCAAGCGCCCTTGCCTGTGCCGTGCTGAGTGGTGGAAGAGAGAGAGAGAGAGAGAGAGAGAGAGAGAGAGGTGTGTGGCGGGGGCTAAAATAGCCTCGCCCTCGCCCTCTCACGCCTTCGCTCTCGCCCGCTCGCCCTCACCGGAGCTGACGACGGCTTGCCAACTTGATTTTCCGCCTCTCTGGTTGCCAACGTCAGAGCAGTGGATGAGAGGTGGCGCAACACGCAAACCCACTCAGTCTTTTCCCCTCTTCTCCAACACGGGCGCAAGGACGCGAGAGATATGAAATGTACAGGTCAGGGGACGAGGCATAGTACCTATAGAGACAGGAAATGGGCGGCCCGGATAACAGACGACCCGGGGTTGCCATCAACACCCGCGCCAGGGCCCCCGTTGTTGTTCATCAACCGAGATGGAATGGCCCGCGGCGACAAACCAACGGCCGACCACGACGGAGCGCTGCAGCGGTAGACAAGACGGCCGACAGAATGCTCCGTCTCTTTTGCCTCTCCCCCCTTTTCCTCTGCTCTCCCGCTCCCGCGAGTATATCCCCCTCTCTTCCGCTCCCCCCCGGGCCCGGGCGTGGAACAAAAGCCGTTGTCCGTCCCCCCCAAAAAGGCGTCCGTCCCCATCCGCTCCGCCCCGTTCGGCCGAGCTTCGCCTCGCATTCAGCCCACGATTGCTCGACGCCCTGATCCGCCCCGTGGCCGCTTCTGCCCGTCCGCCGGCTGCTGACGAGGCCGTCGTCGGGCCATGAACGAGGCCGAAACAGGCGCGCTGGTCGGTCTGTCCTGGGCCACGCCCGGCTGGCAGCAGGAGTAGCCGGACGGCCGGTGATACGAGCGAGGAGGAAACGCCAAGTGCTCGACGGGAACGGGAGAGGGGGTAGGAAGAGGAAGAGAAGGGGCATAAAAAGGGGCGAGGAGGGGAGCAGAGGCTGAAGAAAGAAGAGGAAAAAAAGGGGGGGGTAGCATCTCACAGAGAGAAAGAGAGCAAGGACGAGAAGGAAAGACAGGAAAGACGCGAAGGAGACAGAGAAGGAGAGAGCGAACGCGAGGGAAGAGAGAGAAAGGCGGCCACGCCGATGCCGCCTGCCCGTCGCCTCACCACCACGAAGCCCGCCTGGCCTCAACCGCCGACGCCGACGCCGACGCCGTCCTCGACCGCCCCCGGCGCAACGATGCCCGGCCTCGCCGCC
>NJEV01000942.1:0-10685 GCA_002591385.1 Cordyceps sp. RAO-2017 | reverse complement strand
TAGGTAGGCAAGAAACCTGGCAAGCAGAGGAGGAGGAGGAGGAGGAGGAGGAGGAGGAGGAGGAGGAGTAGAAGGAGGAGAGTAGGATGGAGGGCAGAAGAGGGCAGAGGAGGGCAGAGGAGGGCAGAGGAGGGCAGCGGAGGGCAGAGAGGAGGAGGCTGTCGGCGCGGCGGTGGCAGAATCGGGCTAGACTGGAGAGTCAGGCAGTGCTAAGATTAGTAAAGCGAGCAGCGGCAGCTTGGCTGCCTGGACAGAGGGACGGAACATGACTTACATTAGCACAGCAGCCGGCGGGGGACGCAGGTATCGCAGCTTATCGCGGGCAGGGTCTCGCGGTGGAGGAGCAAGGAGAGGAGGGGGGACAGGGACTCTGTGAGACAATTGGGCAGGGCATTGCCAGGCTGGGCAGGGCCAGGCCAGAAGGCCACCAAGACCCCGAGAGGCGGGCATGGGCATGTTTTGGGGGCGGGGGTCCAAGGAGGGGGGCGTTTTGGCTTCCAGGCATTAGGTAGGTAGGCGGTAGTGTCTGGCACCGCTCACCAAGGCCCTGGATCAGGTACAGAGACGGCCGCGTTGCATGGAAGGGCCGCCGCCTTAGCTTCAGGCAGGTGTAGGTACCTACAGGTAGACGCCCGCAAGCGACCCGATGCCGTGCCCACACGCGCCGAGCTCGCGGGGCCGCTCGCGTGCGTGCGAGGCCCGACAGCGCCCTCGACGGATTCCTGTCTGTCCGTCTCTCCCTCTCTCCCTCTCTCCCTCTCTCCCTCTCTCCCTCTGCCTCGTCTGTCCAGGGAAGGTCGTCGCGGTGGAAGAGGAGCGGCGTGGATGAAACCGGGGCGTCTAGCACGCACGAACAAGCAGCACACATACGAGAGCCGGGGCCACAAGTAGGTAGGTAGTTACCTGCCGGTACGCCAGAGGCCCCCCGCAAGTCAGGGGTGGCAGCGCGCCACAAGCCATGGGAGAGGTGTCGAGGTACCCCGATGGACCTGCGGTGCTCGTCACGGCGCGGTGCCGACGGAGGAGGGAGGGGAGATGGATGCCTCCCCGGCTCAGCTGACTGCGGGTGTGTGAGAGAGGGAGAGGGAGAGACGGAGAGAGCGTGTCTGGAGAGGCCGAGAGGGAGAGCGGCGACGAGGTTAGTACTTTGTACGTAAGGCGGCGAGGTCGACTACCACCACTAGCATGTACTTAGTAGTACTCTTCTAGCACTACCAGGTACTAGGTAGGTAGTACTACTACTACCAGGTAGCAGTATGGCTACAGCCTACGCAGCGTGCTGCACCTGCTGCCGAACCCTCTATCCCCGTTTGCCACAGCTAATTCGCATTGCTGCCCTGATGCGTGTGGCTGGGCAAAAGGTAGCAGCAGCCCGACGCCTGGGTAGGTACCTGAGAAGGGCACAGGTAGGGAGGTAGGGTAGGGAGGGGGGGCGAGGCCCGACGCCAGGAGGTGAATGCGGGGCAGCTCTCGGCCCTGAAGCTTTACAAGCGCAGCATCGCGTAGCATCCGTCCGTGCTTCGCAGAGCCGAGGCATGCAAACGTTGGCGACCCCCGGCCTTCAAGGCAAAGATGGGTACTGGGCAGAAGGCAAGGCAAGGCAAGGCAAGACAAGGCCAGGCCAGCAAGACATGGCAAGGCAGATGCAGAAGAACGACGGGCAAAAAAAAAAAATCAAGAAAAAATGGCAGGTAGATGCTGGTTAGCAGGTATGTTGTAGTAAGACGAGTAGTAGATATTGGCATTTGCCCGTACAACACACACATGCGGGTGCGCATGTGCATAGGGAGCACGCTGTACACGTATGCAGACAGGTACATAGATGTACTCCAGTATCCTCCGACACGAGAAACAGCGCGCGCGCCGATCTCGCCCTTCCTGGCCGTGGTCGCCGGTGAGGCGCGTTGCGCTAAATTAACACAGCTCAGCCGTCGAGCGAGGGCTCAGACGGCTGCCTGTGGGCTGGACGGGCTGGACGTGCTCGGTGTGCGTGCCGTCGGCCTATGGCGCTCGCGCACGCACTTGCTGCGGTTGCCGGGCTGTAGGTTAGGCCGGCTTGTCTTGGTAGGCTCGCTGCTCAGCCGATAGGCTATCAGGTAGACCGTAGAAGCGTAGGCACCTACCTACCTCTAGGCCTAGGTAGGTACCTAAGGCAGAGGAGCTCAAAGCGACTCGACTCGACGTCGTACGGGAAAGGAACCTCCTAGTCCACACTCCACACCAAGGCACAAGCACCGCAGGTAGGTACAGGTAGGCAGGCACTTTGGTTAGCATAGGAGGTACATATGTACATACTGCACCCCAATCTGTGTCTACCTGTATGTATGTATGTACATACATACATACATACTAGTACATAGGTAGGTAGGTAGGTGCTCAGTAGGTACTGGGTCCCTGGCATATCTCACGTTCTACAGGACCCGTCGTCCGCTGTGGGCGAGTTTTGACAAGACTCGCCCGCTGCTCATCCGACTGAAGATGGCCGGGCAGACGAGGCGAGCATCGATCCATTCGGCCGCCAATACGAAAAAGCTTGGATCCATCGTCGTCCCTCCGGTCCCTCCGCGACCCATGCGGACCGCAAATGCACAGTGTGTGCGCCCCCGTCCTCGGTGCGCATGCACCGTCTGCGCCTGGATGGGTGCATGCATGCATGCAGATGCTGTGCATGTAGATGTATGTACGTATGTATATATGTATGTGAGTATCTAGATACATACAGTGTCTACCTGTAGGTATGTGCCTCTATATAATACCTATATCTGTATGTTTGTATGTATATACATGTGTGCGTGTGGTGCATGAGCGTATATACACACTAGTAGGCATCTACCTACCCAGGTATCTCGCGAGTACATACGTATGCTCGTAGCCACCCATGGGCCACGGATAATATCTACCCACACGCAGCAACATGATGCATCTTCCTTCTTCTTCCTCCCCGTCTCCGTTCCCCCTGCTCGGAATCAACAGCCCAGAAGACGTCGGCGGCCGCTGGCCTGTGCCGGCGCGAGGCCAGGGCGAGGCAGGGCGCATTGTGCATGAGGCAGCATGACCCATTGGCGAGACAGAACGGGGCTAGACGACTGCCGGCTTGGCGCGTGGATGGGCGCGAGAGAAAGACGGAGGCCGCCTCGCACCCGGTATCCTCCTCCTCTCGCGCCTTTGCTGCTCGCCCTTGCGCCCCCTTTCGCCATGCCCGCCGCTGCTCTTCGCAGCCGGCGAAGCAACGCCCCTTTCGCAGCTCTCCGCCGCACTCTCGGACAGAGAGGCATCCATGCATGTCCTCGGGGGACGTGTGCTCGCTTGTATCGCCACCCCACCGACAGCGCTACATCCAGAATGGACGTTCATGATGGGGAGAATCGTCCTATAAATAGAAGGGCCCGGACCCCGATGACTACATACATACACTCTACTACTACCTGGTAGGTGACAAGGCACCAAGACACCTAGTATCTACTACTAAGGTAATGAACATCTTATATATGTACATACCTAGTAGTAGGTCGGGTAGGGACACGGCATCGACAACTGACCATCAGGGGACGAAAGTACCTAGATACCTATCGGGGTACGTACATAGGAGCTTGGGCACTGCCTGGTCACAGGTACCAGCATTGACGGACATGCCGCAGATTCTCCAGCCTGTGCTTTCTTCACTCGACATTCTCCGACACTCCTGCTGGGGAGGCGACGGAAAGGAACTGCGGTCCGCACGCAGATACCCCTGACATACCATCTGGGTATGTACATGCAGTATGTGCCTATATACTGCTACATGCTAGGAGAGTACCAATAAAGCATCATATCCAAGGTGCATGTATGGCCTGCTTACTCGAAAACGGCAAGTACCACCACAGGTACCTCCTGCCTCGGTGGACATCTGTGCCCGGTGCGTGCGCTCCTTGGCAGGAACTCCTACGTGCCCTACCGTGCTTGCCTCGCCTCACTCAACGCACTGAACCACAGCTTCCCCGGGGACCTACCCCGGTACGTACCTACCTCTACCTCACCTGCCACTGGCCAGAGGCTACAACTACGAGTGCTGAGGCACGATACTTCAGTCGCGCCATCGCCGACGAGAAAATCCAGCTTCCTTCTGCTACCTGGGCTTGAGACGGCACAGCGGGGAGTCCCCTTGCAACCTCGCCGCTCTCCTCCGGCGCCTCGTGCCTCACCCGCGCAGGCAGCACGTGGAATCAATGTCCCGGACGCGCTGCAGTTGCCGCCGGGCACGGGTCTGCTTGCGACCGACATGCCGCTTGCTCATGGCCTCGCCCTGAGCCCCCGGCTTGCCTGCCGAGGCGCTGGACAAGGCAGCAAACGCGTCCGATGCTTCTCGACGAGCCCATCTCGGCATCTGGACAGGGGCGCCCGGCCTGCGCTGCAAAACCATGTCGAGCCCTGCTCGTCCTTCTCGCCGACGTCCAACTCGTCCGACGTTTGCCTCCCTTACCTCGCCGCTCAGCGATCCTTTGGCGCCCTCTTGGCCCTCTTGGCCCGTCGGCCCTCCCCTCCCGTCAAGACGGCTCTGCGCTGCGTGAGACGTGGGTTAATCCATGCACCAGACAAACATCAAACGACTAGCCACGCGACTGGGCGGCCCATTTCAGATCGAAACATGATGGAAACGAGCCGCGGCTGCGCACCCAGACACCGCCCGCCCTGGCCCTCCCGCTCTCTCCTCCTTGCTACAGATGCCCGCCCCCGACGGTGGCCCCCCCGACGGTAGCGGTAGCGGAGCAAGCTGCGAGGGAGCTCTCATTCGCGAATCGGACCCTTTGAAACTCTCTGCCGCTTCAATGGGATCCTCTCCCATGCAAACGGGACCGCACACGGCTTTCCACTTCGCGCAACACGACCCCTGTCGTTATGCCATGCTCCGTCTCGCAACCTTGTCCGACTATACCGTACTATATACATACAGCCTGGCCATTCTTGAATGTCCGGATCCAGCTTTTCAGCGAATCATTCTGCTCGGCATTCCATCTTTACCACCTAATCCGCGGCACGCCGGAAGCGACGGCCCGGCATGGCTCTTGTTCGCGCGAGATGCCTCCACGAGCCGGTTGATGGGCCATGGTCGTGTTTCCACGCGGCCATTGATCCCCTCAGAGAGCCACGACAGGTCGACTGTCTCCAAGCCTCTCAACAGCCTCAGTTCAGCGTGTGCCGCAGACTGTAGCCAAGGTAAGTTGGCGGTTTCTCGTGCCTACGCGCGTATACAATTGCATACATACATACGTGCATACATACATACTGCGCAGAGTACATACATACTTTTCAAACCCATACATGCATCCTTCGCCCCGCTGCCGTTTCAACAACACGTGGCGATGCTCCGATTTATCTCCTGTTCGAACGACGGCCAGGGCATGCGATTTGCGCCCTCGGGGGGGTAGCATTCCCAATTGGTCAGCCTGCCAACCATGGCTCTATAGAGACGGACGTGGTGTAACCTCGAAAGGCTTCCTTTGACCTCGCCATTCTTGATCTCTCCCAGTTGCCGTAGTCTCGTCTTGTCGGCCCGTCTGGCCGTCGCCGCTTATCGTTTCCACGAGGGCCCTGTCGGCCACGTCTCCACGAGGGCCCTGTCGGCTGGACGTGGCCGTTGCCCGGGTGCGTCTGGAACGAGAGGTCGAGAGATGGACGGTCGATGACATAGCGGCGAACCACCAGACGAGACCGCACAACCGCCACGGCTTTGGACCATCGGTCCCGGCCAGATCCAAACTCCAGATGGCGCCGGGGGTTCTGACTCGGACCATTCCCTGTCGACGGAGCCGAGGCAGGAGGCCATCGGAGCGGCGAGTCGCCCAAAGTCTTGGCCATGAGCGAGCAGAATGCCGTCCGGGGGTCCCGTCAGGCGTCCCGCCTTGCCCTATATACATGTCCAGACTCCCCAAGGGAAAGCCGTAGGTCGGTAGGTAGTAGTAGGTATGCCTACGACGATAATACAGGTGACGTCGAGCGCCCTGGATGGACCGTCCGCTTTGGGCGCACAAGAGCTGGCAGTTGCCATGCCGTGCTTCGTGGCCTTCCCTCTTTGCGGCCTCGCAAGCCGACAACTGCACCCGTCACGCACAGGCTACCTCCCTAAGCGAGCAGCGAGGAGTCAGGAAGCACGCAGCCCGGCTGCCTCGCCTGCCTCTCGAACCGGCCACTGGCTTCTTCTCCTCCTCCAGCCTGGGACAAACCTCGCTCCATCATGACGGCGGCCCTGACCTCGAGCCGGTCAAGCGCATGAACCAGCCGGCGTTGTGCCTCCAAGACCGATCAAGGGCCCCGGACGCTGAGTGAGGCCTTCGTCGTCCTCTGCCTCGCGTACCCGCTGGATATGGCTCAAAGTCCCGATGCTTCCCCTGCGGGCCTCGCCCGAGAGGCTCGCGAACCCGGACACAGCCACGAGGATACGTCTCGACACTCCCGCGGCCCGACACGCTCGGGTGCTGCTGGCACAAGCTATGTACAGTCCTGGCTGAGCCGGATTGACACGGGCAGCGCCTCGGTCCCGGCGCCCGCACAGTCCGACAAGGCACCCGAGGCTGCCCGTGAGCCCTGGATCCCCGACGGCCCTCTGTTCCCCAGGCCCCGCCCCATCAGACAGGCCACGCAGAGCCCGAGCTTGTTTGTACGGGACAGTCCGCTGCCAAGCAGCTCGTCGAGACCTTCGGGCCATCGCGAGTCCGTCTTGGCCTCGCCCAAACTGACGGCCGATGCCCTTCTCCGGCATGACAAGCTGCCCGACGCGCCGCCGGGGCCGCCGATCTCTGCTTCGGGCGAAGGGGGCGACGACTATTGCAAAAAGCCCCGGCGGAAGACGCGTCACGATCGATACGACACTAGGAAGCGCCGGGAGCCTGGCGAGCCTGGCGCCAAGACGAAAAGTCGTCATTCGAAGAAGCGGAAGACGGATCAGCCAAAGCGGACGCTCCGTTCCGAGCGTGAGGTTATGGACAACTTTGCCTCGTACGCCATCGCCGCAGAACGCGTGACGGTAAGTGAGCCATCTGCGATGGGGACCTTGCCTCATACTTGGTAGATGAAGCCGAACCTTGGACCCGGGTCGTTTCTCAATGGCCGGAGCTCGGCAGCGATTCAGCGTGCGTGGTGACTCGCTGCAGACGACTTGGACGAGCCAGTTCTGACCCAGAGCAGCGGCCGACTTGGCCTTCTATCCTTTCGAAAACACGGCCGATGATGTTCAGGCCAAGCACGCGCGGCAGCACCATCATGTCGAGCCGCCGAAATCCGACAGCCGACGAAAGGCGGAAAGGGACTTGCAAGAGGACGCCGACTTCTTCGCAAATGTCAAAACCCATGTGAAGCAGAAGCCCGGGTCAACTGGCTCAACCAGTGTCCAGGGCTCCGCCGTCATCGTCATAGGTGCGGGCCGGACCGGCACATCCGGCCGTCGTGGCAGGTTGTCGGGTCGGGCAGCAACCGGCTCGGGTCCCGGCCCGGGACAAGGCCAGAGAACAGCGAGCAAACACGGTCTAGCAGCAAACGACAGCGTCGAGTTCGCCTCGCCGTCGATGGTGAGCAGGTTGAGCGACCGCGAGTCACCCAGCATGGGCCTCGAGCCCGGGAAGCGAAACGTAGCCGGACGAGACACGAAAGCCTCGGGCCCGTCGAAGCCGGGACCGGACGACTCGCTCATTGAAAGCCTGCTCAAGACGGGCGTCTATGATGATACACGCATCTCGCGCCGTCGCATCGAAAGGCTGCATTCGCTCAAGGGCGACGAGTCGAGACAGCAAAGAGACTCCGTTCCGCCAGCCCAAGCTGCGGCCGGGGCGCAGAGTCGGAACTATCGAGATAAAGGCGTCATGGTAAGCCCCGGTCTGGATGCGCGAGGGCAGGTACCGTGCCGCATTCCCTCGTCTCGGACGCGCGATCCAACGGATGCAGGCGCCCCGAGTTTCTCCGGCGGCGCAGAATGGGATCAACAGAAGCTTCGTATGCGAGCCGCCGGACGGGCGGCGCCCAAGTCGGACGGTCGGACGCGTGGCAGGGCGGCCGATGTGCCGTTCGCCGCCGAGAATCCTTTCCATATCGCGGCCGGGCCTTGCCGTTTCGACTTGCCGCATCGACGAGGGCCCACGACGCACGATTTCCGGGCCAGTGAGCACGATGACCTCAGCCGGCAACCGGGCGGCGGTGCGAATCGTGCGTCTCGTGCGACGGCCCCGCCCCGGGCATACGAGTATGACCCCTATTTGTGGCAGCCCGGAGGTCGGCCGGGAGTTGAGCCGTTGCACCCTGGAAGGACGGTACCGCAGGCATCCGGCCGTTGGTGGTCGTCTCTGGGCACGGCATCGTCGCGCATCCCGGCCCCTCAAGTGGACCGGCCGACGCAGCCAGGCGCTCCGGATATGGGGGGCAGACATGCCCGTCCAACGGAGAGTGGGTGCTTCACCGACCCGATGGACGAGACGGCGGGCGCCTCAGCACATGCATTCGTGGCAGGGCTGGATCGCGAAGCTTTGGAGCAGGCATCAGCGAGGAGGCCAGGCGTCCAAGCAGATTTCGAGCAGTGGGTGGCCGGCCCAAAGCACGAAGCGGACTTGCGGCTCTATCGGATGAATACGAGGGATTGGGCAGACATTCGAGAAGGACCCCAGCGGCCCCAGGACCGGGTCGGGGCTTTCGTTGGCCGCCAGCGGTCAACGGGCCGGTGGCCGTGGCAGCAGTCACACGAGGCGGGCGATGCGGACACGACGAGCTTCTGGCGTCCCGACTGCTTCGCGCAGGGGCGGCAGCACGGCTTGAGAGGAGGAGCAGACGGATAGCCGACGACAGAAGTGGTCCGTCTGTGCCGTTTACTCGGGCTCTTGATGCTCCCACTTGGCTCGCAGGCTGGGTACATCAAAGCCGCACTGCTCGGCCTTGGCGGCGACGGCGTACGCTTTGCCAACGACCGGGGCGTCGATCATCTTGCCATCGAGCGTCCAGGCCCCCCGGCCGGAAGAGGCGGCCTTCTCGTCGGCGATGACGACCCTGACGGCCCATTCCACCTCGTCCTGGCCCGGGGCAAACATGGCCTGGACGGTGGCGACCTGACCGGGGTGGATGCACTGCTTGCCGTTGAAGCCCATGGACCGGCCGCCGGCGCACTCGTCGCGCAGTCTCCCGAGCCCCTCGTCGCCCTTGTACGAGGTGCAGACCAGGTCGATGGCGCTGGGCAGGCCGGCTGCGCGAGCGGCGGTGACGATGGCGGAGCGGGCGAAGAGGAACTCGGCCAGGGAGGGCGTGCGCGTGATGGACAGGTCGAGGGCGAAGTCCTCGGCGGCGAAGATGAGGCCGGCGAGGTAGGGCGAGGCGCGGCATATGCTGGCGAGGTCCATGATGGCGCGGGCGGACTCGATGAGGGCGATGATGCGGATCGGGTTGGCGGAGCGGCTGGCGTGGCGGTCGGGGGCGAGGTGGCGCAGGAGGTCGGTGACAAAGGTCAGGTCGGCGGCGGACTGGACCTTGGGCACGACGACGGCGTCGACGAGGGGGGCGGGCGCGAGGGCGGTGAGGTCGTCGAGGGCAAAGGGCGTCGACACGGCGTTGATGCGGACGGCCAGCTCGGAGACGGACGGCGGGCGGGACTTGAGCTCGGCCAGGTGTGCCTTGAGCCTGTCGCGGGCGTCGGGCTTGAGGGCGGGCGTGACGGAGTCTTCGAGGTCATAGGTGATGTTGTCGGACGCCAGGGCCAGCGATTTCGAGAGCATCTTGTGCGACGAGGCGGGGACTCAAGCCGGAACGCCACGTCAGCTGGGCCGAGGTCGGGGAGAGTGGCAGAGGCATCGTACCGTAGAGGAGAGAGCGGCGGAGGACGGACGAGGAGCGGGCGGCGGCGGCGGCCATGATGGCTGTACGGCGGGTGGTCGGAGGGCGAGGCCGAGGGCGGGGCCGGGCCGGACGAGAGTCGCCGGTGACGAAGCGAGGGCGTCGGGAAGAGGGCGGCGCAGAGACGGGGGCGAAGACTGGGCGGCGTTTGATATCTGGGCGCAGTCTCGGGAGAGGATGTTTGGTGGACGAGGTCTGAATGGTGGGAGGTGTTGCACCTACCACATTTTCTGCTCCCTGCAAGTACCCTCTACTTGTCCGCCGTTGCGGAAGCGGGTCCCCAACGCGTTCACGTCGTCACGTGCCCTGAGCCGCCCAGCCTCGCCCGGCCTCGCAGGGCACGCAGCCAGGTCGACGAGCGAGGCGCAAGTATCCTGTACAAGCCGAAGCAGCGCCCACCGCGGGCCTAAGATAGCACGAAGCTTATCCGCCGCGTCGCTGGCCTCGTCCGCAGCTAACTGGCCACGACGACAGCTTCGGAAACCCGGCCATCTCACCACGACGCCCTCTCCTCCGCCCTTGGCCCGCCCTCCCCCTACCCCCTCTCTGTCGTCCGCGACGAACCCGGCGCGATCTCCCCGGGGTCTCATCACGAGCGGAAGCCCGACGGAGACGGTTCGACCACCGACCGGTCTCTCTCTCTGAGAAAAAAAAAAAAAAGACGACGGCTGCGGACCTTGTTTCTCCTTGCTCCCCCGTTTCCCCTGCTGGAGACGGCTTCGCGTGGCGATGGATGCCGCGCAGGCTGTGCCCCCGGGGTCGCTGAGCTGGCGGCTGAGCTCGCACCCGATCACGCTCCTGACCTTTCTGACCTTTCGCATCTGTCCGTCCCCCCCCCCCCCCCC
>NJEV01000941.1:0-10699 GCA_002591385.1 Cordyceps sp. RAO-2017 | reverse complement strand
AAAAAAAAAAAAAAAGAGGAGAAAAAAAGAAGAGGGGGGGGGGGAGGGGGGGGGGGGGAAGAGGGGCCAAGGGAGAAGGGGGGGGGGGGGGGGGGGGAAGGGGGGGGGCCGCACAGCGCGGACGGGCGGCGCGCATACCGATCAAAACCTGGGCGATGCCGCCCATGGCGCCCGAGAAGAGGTCCTTGGCCGTCTGCAGACCGCCGGCCTGGGACGGCTCCAGCTCCGACGCCGGCGACGCCTCCATTTCTGTTCCTCTTCCTCTTCTTGAAACGCTTGCGTGCGCGGGTCGCGGTCTGCTCCGTCGGTCGGCGGCGCCAAGCTGTCCTCTCGGCCTCGGACGCCTGCTTCGAGCGGAGTGAGGCGAATTGAAGAGGGAGTCGTCGTCGAGGTCGGCCGCGAGGTGGGAGGAAGGATGGATGGGCTGGATGGCGAGGGCTTGATAGGCCGGCCGCTGGGTAAGGTGCCGGTATCGGGTACCTCGTACCTTTTATTTTTCCTTTTTTTCCTACCTGTCTGCTGCGTCGCGGGGCTGGGGCGTGGGGTAAACGGCAAGTAGCGAGTACGCTCTGCGTCCCGCGTGCTTGACCATATGGAAAAGTCGAGGCTACTCTGGGGATAAGTGGGGGCGTGGGTAAGGTTCGTCAGTCGCCATCGCATGGTTTGTCAGCCTCATCTGCCGCCGACGACCCTCATGTCTGTATTACTGTACTGACACGCATCAATGCCCCCCCAGCCTCGTCAGATCTACCATCTTCGCTCTCTCGTTACACATGCACTCGAGAGGCTTATCTTTATATATAGCTGCTCAGACAGGATTTATTGGTGTGCAGTACCTGCGCCATCCAAGGTTCCATCGGCAACGTGCGTGCATGCACGTGTCGCACGTGATGCGATGATCGTTTTCCCATGGCAGGTGCGAGAGGGTTACGGGCGTAAAGGCACACATCTTCAGAATTGCGAGTGGGCTTAAAATCTTGACGCCGACATCATATCTCTGAAATCCACGCCTTGGATGTCTTCCTTCTCTGTCCGTCAGGGCTCTTGGTGTGAACGTCGTCGTCGATTGCCGTGCCTTGCCTCTTCCTCCGTCTCGGGTCCGGGCCTCAGACAACGGCCTAATTCATTGCTTCGACTCGCAGACGAGAGTCTTCCGCTAGAGTGCCTTTACGATAGCTCGGAACCCAGGCTTGAATTGTTATGCCTCTCTGACGAGACGAGTTTCCCACCCTGAGTGGCCATGTCGACAGCCGCCGGGCTTGGATGTGTCCTGGGCGAAACCCTATCCTCTGTCAACCGCCATCCATATCGACACTCCATTCTGGGAAGCATCTGAAACCAGTTTTCTGTTTGACGTATCCTCAGTTGCTACCCGAGTTGTCACCATCAGACTGCTTCAGGCCAGGCCAATGGTGTCCCAAGACTCCGGCCAACAATTTCCAGCATAACATCATCCCAGCAGTACTTTACCAGCGCAGACCACGACAGCTAGCTTGAAAAGGAATGAAGGAGAAGAGCGGCGAAATCTGACCCCCGGGAAAATGCTTCAATACGTTCGACATCAAACTAATCAACACGGATCTAATAACGTGGTGCAGCGAGATGAGATAGTTGACAAAGAGCAGGGCGGCCAGCACATACATGATCGAACGCTTCCGTCGGTCTCGAGGCAACTTTTGGAGCCATGGCTCGAGAATTATGCCAGCCATGAAGACGGCGAAACAGCTCAAAGGGAAGGCCATGGCGACATGCGTCCACATGGTTAACCAAGATTGGGTAAACTATACAACGGAGCTTTTCACGGGAGAAGCTCCTACTACCCATGAGGCGGTGTCAGCGCTTACGCTGTCCATAAATTTACGCAGGCACCTACGGCTATGCCGAGGACGCAAGGACTCAGACCAGCAACGGCTGAAAAGGAACTCCTATGGAGGAACAGTTTTGCTGCTGGACATCCGGAAAAGGAGACGCCGTGTCCTCCGGTTGCTGCAGGGAGGGTATTGATGGGCAGACAGTGAGTCAAGGAGTGTCCGGCAGCGCCTCGAGCGCCTTTCCCCCTGACTTCCAAGACGAGCGTCTCGATCAGATTCAGAAACGGCATCCCGAGAAGCAAGACGGCAAGCACTTGGCCGAACGACCACTGATCCTCGTCATGCATCTGGCTCAAGTCTGGAGAGGGCCATGGGCCCCCGTCGGGCGACCGCTTAGGAAGGAATTGCATGCTGCCACGAGCCGCCCAGAGTTTCCGAGAACCCCAACCCAGGACCACGATCAGCCAGTATAACTGCTTCGAAGTCAGCTTGTAGTACGGCATGCGCAAACGACCGTCGGCCGAAGGGAGAAATGCGAGTTCGAAAACGCGCCGACGGACCTCGACGAGCATGGGGCCGTATAAATCGGCCAGTAAGCGCAGAGTGAGAAATATAGCCACGGCAGGGCACGCCACGAAATAGAAGCAGAATTCGTGTCGTTTGAGACGGACAGCATTGGTGATATCGGGCCAGCGACCGCAACGCGACATGGCCCATAGTACCGGCTTTTTGGATCAGACGGCTGAGCGGCTGGCTGACTCTCGACCGCAGGACCACGGAAACGTGCGTGAAGATCTTGCAGCAGCGGACAATGGCGCCATAGGTGAGCAGACTCATGGAGAACCACATGGTCTCGAGCGCCGGGAGATGCCCGGGCCAGTCAATCAACCTGGCGGATTCTGTGTCGACGTCTCGGTCGAAGAAGCAAACGGCTGGCGACCACGGCACGGCCGTCAAATACCAGGTAAAGCGACTCGTGGGTACCAGGGCGACCAACAGGGCGACCAAAGACGCCGCCATGAGCCCCATCCGCAAGTCCCTCTTGCGCCGGTGCTCCTGGAGGTGCTACCGCACGGCCGCGAGGCCGGCGAGATGGGTGACGCTCGCGAACCAGGCCAGGGAGACGACGATCTACCAGTGGTAGGCCGACACCGGGTGTCCTCCGCACCGGAGAGAGACGAAGCCGCTGACGACTGACGAGGATACCCACGCCGTTCAAGATCTGGACGTCGCAGATGTTGAAGATGGCCTGGGCGGTACGAATCAGCGATAGAACACGAAAAAGACCAGGTTGCTGGCCCTGTCCTCCCCCGGCTTCACACACCTGCTGGAAGACCCGCTCGAGATCCGTCTGTCGACATGGAAAAAATCGGCCGACCTTGCCAGGCAAGCGATTCCGAGCCAGCCTGGCGGCCCCCCCCCCCTGGCCCAGCCGAGGAATTCTACATCGATCGAGTTGGGAGGGTGAGGCTCCTGTTGCCCGCGACGGGCGCCCTCGCCGGCCAGGTCTTTGCACGGGTTAAAGGCGATGAAGTAGTACGCGATGAGGATGGCGCAGGTCAGGTAGCCCGAGCCGACGAAGCCGATGATGACTTATGCACGAGGCAGGAATCAGCGAGCCGCGGCACGGCGGTGGCGAGGTCCAAGGGCGCTACAGAGCCCCGGTCCAAATATGTCGCCGTAGGGCTCCGACTTGCCGGCGGTCAGGTTGCTGCAGTCGACGGGTTGACAGAAGCCCATTTCGCGACGACGACGACGATGATGATGGCAAGGATGGCGACAATGGTGAGAGTGAGAGATACTGCAATGGTGAGAGTGAGAGATACCGGTCGGCTTCAACGGCCGCGGACATCTTTCCTCTAACAGCAACAACCCATGGCACTCCCGGCACCCAAAGTCGTTCCTTTTTATCCCCTTCCGGGCAGACTGGAGAGCCTCTGGCCCCCTTCGGTTGCGGCCCCCTGCATGCGAAATCTGGCTGCCTTTCTCCAACACATGAGCAGCGATGGCTCAGCCAACTCGTCTCAGTGGCAACTCCCAGTCGTCGTCGGCACATATCGCACAAGGTGCCGCAGAAAGGAGGACCTGGCACGAATCAGTGAGGCGTTGCCGCATGGGAAAGATGAGGCTGGGCGCCGATCTCCGTCGAAATGGGCGAGGCTGCGCTCGAATTACATTACACACACACGGATGCCTCACGCTCAAAATACGTGTCTCATATCGAGTTGGGGCGCTGGGATGCGTGGCATCGACAACACCCGAGCTTCTACCAGACCGTAAGAAATATGCTCCCCCGAAGGGCGCATCGTGCATTTGCAAATGTACCAAGCTCAGCCAATCTCGATTTCGAGGTGGTGGTCGAAAGAACGAAAGCATCAGGAGCCGATCCCTAACCAAAGCTCGACTTCACCTCCGGCCCCCTTTCCCCCCCCCCCTCGCCACCTGCCCCCATCCAGACAGCTCACGGATCCTGATACCGGGGGAGCAGGCCGGTGGCGCCGTCGAATCGCTCGGGGGCCCTCATGACGGCCGGGTCGACGCCGTGGAGGACGCGCAGGTTGACGGGGCGGAAGGTTTCGGCGAACCGGGCGAACTCGCGCTCCTGCTCGGGCGTCAGGCCGAAGCTGCCGCGGACGTCCGGGACGCAGGCGCGGTCGAAGTCGTTGGTCAGGCAGACGCCGCAGGTGCGGCAGAAGGTCTTGGCCATGGCGCTGCGCGAGAAGGCGTAGCGGCCGATGGCGGCCTCGTCGCCCGACAGCTCGACGGAGCCGCGGGCCGGGTAGATCCAGAGGTAGCCGTTCTGTGCCCGTCTCAGCCGGCTGCGCTGGAGCACGACAAGGGACGAAGAGGAGGAGCGACATACCCTTTCGCAGATGCTGCAGTTGCACTCGAGGAAGCGCCCGTCAAAGGTCTCGTCCAGCGGCTCGCTGTTGAGCGCGACGCCGACACGCCCGCAGTGGCAGCTGCCGGTGTACAGCTTCTTGCCGGCCTCGTCGGCCGGCAGCGGCCCCTTGTACTGGTGCGGCACGTACGCGGCCCCGTGCGAGGCACCGTCCACACTGCCGGAAGAGGGGGAGGAAGAAGCAAAGAGGTCAGTCACTGCAGCCGAGCCGGAGAAGGGGACCAAGACTCACGGCTTCCTCTCGAGGGTCCAGGTGTTGACGCCCTGGAAGGTGTGGACCTGGCATGCTCGTCAGCTGCGTCAAGCCGCACCGACAAGGACCCGGCGAGCTCGGCCGGCGACATACATTGAGGGCCCGGCGCTTGCCCGGAGGCCCAGCCGGGAAGAGGGCCATGACGGGCGACGCGCACGTCGGACAGAACTGCCAAGGGGGAAAAGCCGCATCAGCCGTCCGCCAACCCGCACGCCTATCCCCGGACGGACAGACCTTGTGGAACATCTCGCCGGCGCCAAAGGTGTAGCTCGTCAGCGCCTCCTCGGCGCCGCGCACGACGCGGAACCCATCCCCGGCCTCGGCCGCGAAGACGAACAGGTAGCCCTTGCGCCGGCACAGGCTGCAGTTGCACTCGTGCACCGCGCGCACCTCGGGCAGCCGGGCCTCGAAGACGAAGGCGCCGCAGTGGCAGTTGCCGCGGTAGGTCCGCTCCGGACCGTCTGTCGAGCTCATCTTTTTCCTGCTTCTTCCTCGAAGATGCCTGGGTGAGAGGGGGGAGCGATGCCGGCGACGGGCCGAGGTAGACTTGCTCGATGCAGGCGCAGGCTCAAATAAAGGGGAGGGGTGCGCGGAAGCGACGGGTTTCCAATGTCGACGGTCCAGCCCCTTATATCGTCCCCGGACCCCGGCCGCGCAGGGAAGCGGATCGTCACGGCGAGAAGGTGCGCGAAGGCCCCGGATCGTCGCGCCCCAGCATGACTCCCGATCGCACGACGGCCCGTCTGACCAACCGCACGGCAGAGCGTGCCCGTCAGCACGGAATGCTGGGGGCCTTCATTGGTAGGCCGCCGACGGCTTTGCCTCTCTGCGTCAGACCGGTGGCGGCACTTGTTTACCGTTGCACCTCTTTCTGGGACTGTCCTCTGCTCTCTTGCGCTTTGAATCGGTCGACTTTTAACTACCTCTGCCTCTCGGGGCCGCCTTGGAACCCCCCCTCCTCGCCATGGCCCGTAACCAAGAGAATCCCGCTTTGTCGGCCATCCATGTCTTCTTCTTGGAGGATGATACATTTCCTGATCCGGGAATCCCTCGTACTCCCTCCCGTCCAACCCTGCTCCCCCCCCCCTCCTCTCGGATCCCTGCCCGGCTTGCATCGGTTGACGTGCATTCCCTGCATCGCCTCACTGGCTTACGGCGGCACGTGCCGGATCCTCGGGCATGACTCAGTCTCGCGCGGCAGAGAAAAAAGGGAGTGTCTCTTCCGTCCGTGACCGACGGCCGTGGCCGATGGCGTCGGGGGAGACGGGACGACGCTTGGGAACCGGGGACGAGGCCGGCTTCAGTACCGCTTCGCGCCGCGCTTGGCGTCGTTGGCGTCGTTCTGCGCCTGGGCGTTGAGCCGGATCGCCTCCTTGAGCTTGGCCACGACCTCGGGCTGGCTGTGGAAGGCGCCGCCGAGGAGGGCCTCGAGTTCGGCCTCGACCTTGGCGACGGCGGCGGCGCCGCGGCCGTGCGCCTCGTTCGTCAGCGCGGCCCAGCGGCGGGTGAAGGCGTAGATGGACTGGCGCAGCAGCTCGTCCAGCTGCTCGTTCATGTCCTCGGCCGTCAGCGTCGTGGCCGTCACGGCGGGCGCGCCGCCGCGCGACCACGGCGCGCCGCCCAGGATGCCGCCGAAGAAGCCGAGCCAGTTCTGCGGGCTGAGCGCGTCCCACACGCGCCCGAAGTGCTGCATCGGCTGCGCGTCGCTGCGGATGTCGCCGATCTCGAGCGAGAAGAGCTCGTTCTTGAGCACGAGCAGGTTCTGGATCATGAACAGGTCGGCGTCGGCGCCCGCCTTGAGCGACCGCATCCGGCCCTCGGCCCGCTGCAGCACCTGGATCGCCTCCCGCACGATGTTGAACACGGCCGCGCTGTTCTTGGCCTGCGGAAACGTGCGATTGTCAGCCCCTTCCGTTTCGCACGAGGCGGCGGCTCTCTCGCTCTTCGGTCCGTGCCGCCGCCGGGGGTCCTCCTCGTCCTTACCGATCGCTCCTTGGGCATGGCCTGGTCGAACATGGCCAGCAGCTCGATGGCCCGCCTGACGAGCGGGTGCGCGTTGGACGACGGCGTGCCGTCCGAGGCCGCCGGGGCGACGACCCTGAGGGCGTCGTCCTGGAGCGGGGCCTTGGAGATGGACCTCGTCACCTCGGCGGCGAAGGCGCTGTCGGTAAAGGCCCACAGGTGCTCGACCAGGAGCCGGGCGGCGTACTCGCGGTACTTCCTACTGGACGAGAGCGACTCCTCGTCCTCGCCGTCCGAGACGGCGTACTCGCTCGACAGCCAGCCGACGACGTTGCAGACGGCCTGCAGGTCGGCCGCCTGCAGCACGGCCTGCACGCTGGTGGCCAGGGGGGCCAGGCTGCCCGGGTGCGCCATGGCCGTGTGCACGGCCTTGATCGCCTGGAAGGCCGAGCCCGGCGCGTTGCTCCACGCGGGCTCGACGCCGAACATCTTGACGAACAGGCCGTCTTCGTTGAAGACCTTGTCGAACGACTGCTTGATGAAGTTGCGACAGGCCGTCTCCACCGACAGCGGCTTGATGCTCCTCCGGAACTCCTCCAGGTCGTGCTGCGTCATTGCCCGCAGGTCGCGGTCCCGGGTGGTGAGGTAGGCGCGGAACAGGCTGGCGGCGGAGTTGGCGTAGACGCCCGAGACGGGCGATTCCTCCACGGGCCTGCCGTACTGGTCGTACGCGCAGCGGACGAGCTTGCGGATGTTGGGCAGCAGCGCGAAGGAGTCCGTCATCATCTCCTCGAAGCGGCCGTAGGCCAGCGCGTGGCGGGCCGACTCCGACTTGGTCGCCCCGATCTGGCGGCCGATGTCCTGCGAGACCTTTTCCAGTAGAGCGGTGAAGCCGCGATCCAATAGATGCAGAGCCTTGGTCAGCAGCGCGTTGTATCGGGCCAGGTACGAATCGCGCTCGCGGTAGGATTCCTGCGGAGGGCCGCCGGCCGGTTAGCTCGGTGCCACGGGGGACGAGAGAGGGCGTGGACGCCTACGTGATTGGTCATGAATCCGACGCAGGCATCGATGTTCTCCACCATCTCGCCAAAGTCGTCGTCGTCTACCAGCCGGCTCGCGCCCGGGGCGTTGAGGCGGCGGGTGGCCGTCTCGAGATAGGCGTAGTAGTGCAGGTCTGTGCCGACGTCGTCGGCGAGCTTCTCCAGCCTTCGCTGCTCCGATATGAGGCCCTCGCACTTGGCTCGGAAGGAGGATGTCTGCGCCTCGACAGACTGAAACGAGTTGGACAGCGAGCTGAGCAGCTTGAGCGTCGCGTCGGCGTCTTCGATGAGCCCCTCGAGGTGACGTTCGGTCATCATCAATTGGTCTTGATAGAGCCTGTTTCACGTCAGCAAGCCTCTATTCCAACACCTGCTTGGGCCATGGGACCGTAAGCGAGCGTACAGGTATTCTTCTTGGCTGGCCTCGAGCAGCTGGTTCTCGATGGCCGAGTCGACGACCGCCGCATCAGACGAGTCGCGCTCGTCGGCGGCCGCAGAGCCGTGGTCGCACAGCATCAACGCGTCCCAGCTTCGGTCTCTCTTGGCGCCGGGCATCGCCGCCGCCGTCCTCTTCTTCTTCTTTTTCTTCTTCTTATCGCTCGGCGCCGCATCCTTGGCAAGCTGTGCCCTGACGACGTGGTAAAAGTCGGAGTAGGAAGCCGGGCGTCGGATCAGCGTGGGCTCGGGCGGGGAGTCGGCGCCCTCGGGCTCGCCCAGTTCATCCTGGAGCTGCTCGAAAAACTCATTGGCCTTGGCGGCGCCCTACTCGTGTGGCCAGCGCAGTGAGCAGACGTCTTGCCGAGGCTGACGACGGAGGAGAAGAAGGGCTATGCGGGGCGACGAACGTTGGGCTGCTGGGCGAGAGACTCGTTTCGGCGGTGACTCTGGGGCTGGACAGCGACGGAAGCTGGGGCCCTGCTCGCGATTTCCGGGACGAAGCTATACCACGAGTCTTCGTACATGGTGGCGGGCGGCTCGAGCCGAGCGTGAGCTGCGCGAGGGAGAGACAAGCGGGCGGACAGCTTCTACTTTTAGCATGAAGCCACGGACGATCTTGAAAAGGTACGGGGTGCGAGGTACCTTGGACGGTGCGGCTGCGGAGCCAAGTACTTCCGTCTGCCGAAGCAAGGGGCGGCTGGCTGCGTATCCTTACTCAGCAGTCCAGCTTCGGTACCGGGCGGGTGCTGCGAGTCGGGCATCTGTACTTGAAGGCTACATCTACAGCGCCGTGCCTGCTGCGAGCTAGCGGGCTGCAGCCAATCAGCCTCATCGAAATTCAAGTGTAACAATTTTGGCCTCAGAATCCATGACCTCACTTCCTGTTTTCTTTGCCTCCCTTCATCACACAACTGCCCCTCCGTCCGGTTCTCGAGGGTTCAGCGGCAGGCCGCATACCTCTCTCTTCAAGCTGGTCGAGGCATTCGTTCATCGTGTGTGCCTTCGCGACTCTCCACCGTCGGCCGTCAGTCATGAACGCGTCCCAGACAGCTCTTCGGCGAGCCACTCGGGCCGGCTGCTCTATCCCCAGATGTGCGTCGGCGCCTCCGCGCCAGTGGGCTCGGCTGGCCAGCGACTCGGCGCGGCAGCCGGCCCCTGGTCGCCGAGGCGGCAAAGCCGTCGGGTTCGCGGCCGTCTTCGCCGTCGCCGCGGCCGGCGCATACTACTATAGCGAGTTCCGGGGCCAGGCCGAGAGCGAGCCGGAAAAGGGCGGGCCGGCCAAGGCCGAGTTCGAGTTCGAAAAGCCGAGGAAGCGGCCGGTGTCCAAGGAAGATAACCGGGAGCTCATCAGCTCGCAGCACCTGCAGGTCAAGAGCAGCTGGGAACACCCGGGTGTCTACGCCTGGGGCTCCAACGCCGGCAAGGTCATCGACCCGGACTCGGACGACAAGTACGTCAAGTTTCCGCGACGGATCGCCCATTTCAACGACCAGCTCCTGCGCGGGCTGAAGCTCACGCAGTACTTTGGGGCGGCCATCGCGGAAAACGGAGACCTGGTGCAGTGGGGCACGGGCTTCTCCAAGACGGATCCGCGGCCGCAGACGACGCTCAAGGGCAAGGATCTCGTCAGGCTGGAGGTGTCGGAGGACCGCGTCATCGCTCTGTCTCGCGGTGGCGTCGTCTACTCGATCCCATCGTCGCGCGACGACCAGGTGAACGGGGTGAAGAGGGAGCGGGAGACGAGCGCATGGTCGCTCTGGAGCTCGGGCGGCAAGGAGGCCGTCAGCTTCCGGACGCTGACGCCGACCAGCCTGAGGCGGGGCGAGAGGGTGACGGACATCAGCAGCGGCCTGGAGCACTGCCTCATGCTGACGAACAAGGGGCGCGTCTTCTCGGCGGCCTCGAGCACGACGTCGTTCCCGAGCAAGGGCCAGATGGGGATCCCGACGCTCGAGTGGGACAGGAGGCCCGAGGGCCCCTACGACCAAGCACACGAAATCATGGACCTCCGGGGGTTCGAGGTGACGCAGATCGCCACGGGCGACTTCCACTCGGTGGTGCTGGACAAGGCCGGAAGGCTGTTTTCCTTTGGCGAGAACATCTTCGGGCAGCTGGGGTCCGAGGTGGAGCTGGCGATGCCGTCCATGTTCGCGCCGACGAGCGTGGCGGTCGACAGGCTGTACCGGGGCAGCGGGCTGACGGCCAAGGTGACGTCGATCGCGGCGGGCGGGGCCAACACCTTCTTCACGGTGCAGGCGGCGGCGGCGGCGGCGCCAGCGGCGGAGGCGCGGGG